>APFE030620801.1:42092-76220 GCA_000404065.3 Pinus taeda | reverse complement strand
CTCATGATGAAAGATCTTCCTTCAAGCGATCAAGCTTATTCAGAAGGACCTGCTCTGATACCAATTGTTGAAAATAATACTGAGAGGGGGGGGGCGTGAATCAGTATTATCAAATTCTTTTCTTTAATTCAAACTTCAGATATGTATTATTAACTTGTATGTCAGTACCATATAATAATGAGCATGAAACAAGAAAAACAGATAGTCACACCAAGAACACCAGATATAAGGCGGAAACCCAATGTGGGTGAAAAGCACATGTTGCAATATGTCTCTATCTTCTTAGAAACTTCTTTTACAATGATTTTGTACTAGTCCAGTCCTTTACCAGTACGCAGGCTACAACCTGCAGAGAGCTACAACTCTCTCTCGTTTTCTAGTCTCTCCTGGAAGGGAGCTACAACCCCCTACTTCTTTTCTTACAAGGACCACTTTTCATAAACATCGAATGATCATTAAGTACATGTAGATTTCATAGTCAACAGCAGTAACCAGATCAACGAAACAGAACTAAACCCAGAACACCTTATCAACAGAAAAGTTCAGTCAACAGATAGTCATGAGACAGATACGTAACTTTCCTTTCTCTGGCCTGCGTCGCTATGCACTTCACCCTCTGCTTCTTTGCGTATACCCGCAGCGTTCCTTCTGCTGCACTTCGTGCTCACGCACTGCTTCTTCTACCGCGCTGCGTACAGTACGCACCCAGATGCACTATCGCGCCGCTTACTGCCACAGTAGTCACGCACCCAGAAAGACTATCGCGCCGCGTACTCTGATTGTGCGTACGCACCTGAACCACTACCGCCCTGCGTACCCACGCAGTTCGCTTGTTTCTGCTCTGCGTACCCACGCAGAGGCACCATTAAACACCTGCGTACTTTAGATTAGGGCCGAATTTGCAGATCACCAGTGTGCTCCTGTTAGTCGGATGCCCAGATCTAATCAAGCGCTCGAGAGATCACTCTTCACAGATTCGCTTTCCACTTCACTTTCATATAGATCAAGCTTTTGAAACAATAACCCAATATTTCAGATCTTAAGATATTCAACCCAAAAGCATACTCAAGACAAATGATCTCCTTTGCTTTATATAGGCAGGCTCTTCCTCAAATCATGGATCAATACCACGAGCCAAAACCATAATAACACAAATACCGTCAGCTAAATACATAAGAAACCCCACGTGTGCTTTTCTCTGCCTTGAAATGAGTGCACTGGGGAACGCACCTCCTGAACGGCTGACATGCGTGTCTGGCCGCGGTCCGTACACGGCATACCTGCGGGTACGCATCTTCTGAACTATTCTCCTGCGTACTTCTTAATTCTCATCATATTGAGAGCCTTGCCATGGGTGTTGCCATCAAGTACAACATCTGTAACATATAACCATACCAGAAACATAATGCCAACACCCGCATTACACAAGAAGTCAAACTTGCTCCATCAAAATTTTTATATCATCTTTTATGTAAATTTGTAGGAAGGACAATGTCCAACCAACTAAAGTTTAAACGTCTCCTCCATCTCATTGAGATTTATATTTAGAAATAAATTTGCACAGTTTTTGTTCTTTGTCAGTGTTTTCAAGCCATTTTCTATCCGCCCTACCATTCTATGCCAAGGAGGGAAACAATATTTATAATGCAATCCCATTATGTTCTTTAGTGTGACCCTTCAAATACATACAATTACCTAATGGAAGTTGAAGGTATAGAATAAGTGAAGAACATGATAGACTCAGAATTTCCGGATCTCTCCTAGAGTTTCCAGGATTTTTCACTAAACTTTGTTGGTTTCCTTGTAGTAGTACTCTTTTTGAAGGTTTTTTTTATACTTTAGCTGTCTACACCATTCTCAAACTTTGGATTTACTAAATAGTAACTGACTTTCTTGAAAATATTGATCATGTTAATTGCTTTTTATATGGAAATCACTTGCTCTTAGCTGGCACTCTATTGTTTATCGTATTGATTTTAATTGTGCTATGGATTGATGGAAGCTATCATTTTTTTTCTAAATATGTTTGAGCATTAGCATCTCATGCAAAGTGTGAGATCTTTGGACAAGAAAAATTTTAAGCTTCTTCAACGAAATCTTTATGCATTTTCTTGTAGGCTTCATATTTTGTCAGCAATCAAGTTCAAAGGAGTTGAAAAGTTTCATGGCATAGTTTAAAGAACAAAAATATTATAAAATGTGACATCATTCACTCGGTTTTCCAGTACGATATTTTGTGGAGGACGCTACCCAACATATGCACCTTTGAACAAATGTTTGTTGCTTTTAACAAGTTTCTTCTATGATGCTAAGAATTGCATTGACAAAAACTGCAAATTTGCAAGTAATTTTACAATGAGCTATCAATAGGCAGTCGGCAAACAATTCAATTAATATGGTTACAACCATTTGTAGATAAATATGATCAACAAGGTTACCTCAAATGAAGTGCATATTTGTTCAAAGTCCAAGCACCAAAAGAAGCTCCTTCTCTTGTCAAGAATTCAAAAATGTATTGTAGACAATAGGTTTGTTCAGAGTTTCCTGGTATTATTTCGATCTTTATGTTGTAATTAATGAATGTAAAACCCGGTAGCTATTAAAGCTTTGTTAAGGGTTTGATATGGTGTTGCCTTCGCGGGTGCGCTTGCATGCGGGCCATATTATTAATAAAATGATTTTATTTTGTGTTTTGGGGAGGGATAACCTTCCTAGTCATTTGATCCCGTTTTGGGTCGGGTGGCGGTGTCTCTTCTTTATGGCGTGGAATATTTCTTTGGTTGTTTGATTTCTTAAATTTCTTTAAAGTAATCATTTAATAGCCATAAGAATCTCAAGATACATTCAATAAATTTGTTTAATGATTTATTTTGTTAAAATTATTCCATTTAATTCTTCTAACATAGGTTATGATTGCTTAAACATATACTTAAATATTTCACTCTACAACACAAAATTTCAATTTATCTTTATCCTTAAAAATCATGAATCTGTAGAATTAATATTGGTGTGACATATAATGATGAATAAATTTTCTTTCGAAATTCAAGTATCGTTTTAACACAATAATGCCATAAATATTCTTAAGCTTTAGTCATTCGAATTTGGATTTTACATTGAGACAATTCTCTAAGTTTTATTCTGACATCATTATTACCTTCTAACTCATGTTTTCAATGGTTTTATACTACAAAATTTGTGATTGTTGATAATTTATGATAAAAATATATCTTATTAAAACTCATAAACTCTGATAATAAGTATTATCCTTATTATTATTAGACTCTGATAATAACTATTATTGAGTATATTGGTTCTTATTTTATGCTTCTTCAAGTGATGAATCTTGATATTGAGTTACATTAGTGGTTTATTTCTCGTACAAGGTCTCCATATCAACCTTCTTTTCTTTTTACAATTCATTAGCTTTATTTTCATTACATTTGATAACTGATCTGGCTTTGGTAGACTGATATACTTTTAAACTAACTACAACCAGCTTATTTCTTTAGAATCATTATAAAAGTATGATATTAGAAGTGAGACCTGAAATTCCAGGGGTATTACCATTTATTTTGGAAGATCAACTATAAGTGTTTGGTCGACATAAGTTAAAGTTTGATGCACTCATTAGTTCCTCATTGGTTTTTCTCATGCATCATCATAGACAACAGATTCTTTGGTTTGAATACTGGCTCTTTCCTCTATGATTCTCTGCTCTCATTAGAATCTCATTACATGGTAAACCACTATCTCATTTTCTTGATTTGTTTGTATCATTTCCTAAACACTATTTCATAAAATGAAAAGTGCTATAACCAACTACAATGGTTAAAGGTGTGACATAGTTCTCTCCATTACAACCATATAACAAAGCGAAATTCTAAATGAGTCACATAAGTAAAGGTATATCGTTTTGTTATGACTCATTAATTCATTGGAAAAGTATATAATCTTGTAATCTTCGATGGTGATAATCTACCGATAATTGACAATGTATAATTCTCTGAAAGATTGCATGATTGATATGGTATACTGGCATGCTTTTGTGGAGGAATAAATCTTTAATGCTGGTGTAACTACTCACCACTGATTCATTTTAGTTTACATAGCACTTGAAGTATTTGCATAACTTGTCACCAATTAAAGTGCTCTTAAATAATGAAATCTGTCCCAATTCACAATGGATAAACTCTTATATCTTATTACCTTTAGATGATCATTGTTCACTTGCATCCGTTCATTATTCAATCTGATCTAATAGTCCTTAAATGCTGATCATATTATTCACTAATTATCTGGGTTGGATTATTGTTCTCATTGTCCTTTTGCAATAGCAGTGGCTTGGTATTTCTCTAGTCTATTATTACAAGAACACAACTCTCTCAATATGATCTTGACGATTAAGATGTTGTGAACCCATTTGGAGTGCTTACTGAGCTAAGACAGACTAAGTCATGTTTTATGGTTTGAACGTTATGATACATCTAAATTGTACCCTATGATTTTAGTTTAGTTTTGAGTATAAGTTACATGAGGTTTCGTGATTCAAGGTTAATATCATATAGTGAATAAAAGTTGTCTAAGCAGAAATGAAAGGAGAAACTTGCAATTTTTTTAAGGATGATAACTAATGATAGCTCATGTGATTATGGCCAATGTGGATTAGATGCTTAAGAAGGGTAAGAAATTAGTAAGAAGAGAAAACCTATTTTGGAACATAATGGAAGAAACATAACTTGGTACTCTAAAGGTATCACTATAATGTCTATCTAAGGATGATGCACATAAAGAAGAAAATATTGGCAATCAACTAATGAAGTTGAATAATCATGGTAATAATGAAGGACATTTTTACGAAACCTGGACGGTATGATAACATAGAATGATTGGAGAAGATAAGTTGTGTGCATAACAACATCTATAACAATGGGAGAGCCACATGGTAAAGCTTTTCATAGGTGACTAACTATATGAATGAATTATGGATAACAAGATGTATGATTAGGCAATTTTATAAGCAAATTACATTTGGTAGCTGTCTTAATGAATTTATTACCCAAGTTGGGAAATAGTAACAACATTTCCAAGGTATATCAGTGTTATAGGAGAGGAGGAGAAGAAACCACAATGACTGGAGGTGAGCAATTAAAGTCAATTTAATAAAATAGAATGAAGTGAAGAAACTTCCATTTTTGAAGCCAATAGACATGGAATAGTAGGAAATCAAGACAGGGAGAAAAATAAAAATATATTTATGAATATCGGGTATGAGGAAATGAAGGGATGTTCTATCAAGAAGAAAGTTATTTTAAAGGTATTGATGAGTGGAGCGAGAAACATGATTGGTAATGGTCATAATGATGATCTACATATTTTAAAAATGTGAAGGTGTGAGGTTGCATGATGACCAAGTGATAATAAATGAGGAAGATATAGGAAGGAATGTTGCTAGAAATTTTATAAGGATACCTTGAGAAGGATTGTGTACGTAGTGACAAAATAAGTGAATTCAATTAATAGAGGTTGTACTTGACTAATTTTCACTCATTGTTTCATGAGTAGGACTTCCCATAAAGTTAAAAGAGGTTGCTTCCACATAACACCTCACATTTAAATTTTTCATGGAAAATGATGGTAGTCGTGTTTCCAACTGTTTCAAAATCTAAAATAATGATACTATTTAATAGAAAAATTCTTTTATGATAAAGAAATCAAATGTTATTGAGATACGAACTTGACAAACTCGACGAGATAAGAAAATATTTCTGTGGATGAAGTGCTAATTGTTAAATAAATCAACATGGATCAACAAGTCCTCGTGCAAGTAAATTAAGCATGATATAAAATTAAATCATGATGAAATAATGTTTATATGCAATTGCATATAGCGGTATTGGAATCAGTAAGCCAGAGGGTAAATGGATGTAAAACAAGGAAATTTATTTTTGAGATAGATGATGATGGAATAACTAGTAATATCTTAAACAATGAATGTCACCAGAATTTCCTTAGGGAAGGAAGAATATATAACGAGAGATTAAGACCCAAGATGATGAGGCTCATGTGAAATTTAACGATGTACTTAGATGATTATACCGTTGGTGTAAATGATCAACTATTATTGAAAAATGTGCAACAAGAAATGTTAAATTAGAATGTGCTAAAAATAGACTTGCTAAAAATAACATGTCTAAAAATAGCAGTTTGGCTAGTGAGGTCATTAGCCACATTGGGTAAGAGGTGAAACTACTAAAAATAGAAAGTTCTAAAAATAGCATTTCTGGGTCCCTTCCTATTTATATCAGTCCTTAGTCTATCTATAGGAAGTAAAATTCATTTTGGTCTTAACAGCAGTTGGAAATATTAATTAATTAATTCAGTTGAGTTAATTAGTTAAGGAAAAGCAAACTTGAAGTCTTTGTGAGAACATGCAATTATTTTTCCACTAATTAGGGAATCTGTCCTTGATTTGCTCCATTGATTGAGGAATTAAGGATGAGTTCTATATTGAGAGGATCAGTTGACTTATTTTAAATTAGTCAAGTTCTGTTAGATTAATTTAACAAGTTGTTAAATTAATGAGATATAGTTTGTTAATGCTTGCATGCATGTGACAACTATTATTTTAGATAACTGAGAATTCACTCATGGATAACTGTTGCATGTCAGTTCTGTTAGAGACTCAGTTGAGATCAGATGTGGGACAGTGTACTAGTAGATGCTTGGATATGTCTAGTAAGTATTCCTTGCATGGAGAAGGATCTATTATAGGAGATTGGAGGACTTGTGAGCTATATATTGAGGCCTAGGTAGTCCATGATTTTCATCTTCTGATTACAGAGAGAGTAGGATAGCTATTGAGTTGATTCTTTTTGTATGTTGTTGAGGATCTCCACTTGATTGATAATACAAAGTTTGGGTTTTATGCTGGTGCTTTCCCTTGGTTATATCTTATGTGTTATGTGTGTTTGATTTCTCCATATTAGTTATATGTGTTCTTATTGATGTTGCTCATGAATTCGATCATGCTTCCGCTTAATGTTTTGTAGAAGTAGAACAAGTATTATGCTTTAGGACATTGCATATATCGGTTTGTGCTACAGGTGAAATTTCTACATGGTATCAGAGCTAGCTAATTTGTAGAAAAATTCTACATGGTACCAGAGCTTGCTAATTTGTAGAAAAATTTCTACATGGTATCAAAGCTAGCTGATTTGTAGGAAAAATTCTACAAAATTCTATATGGTATCAGAGCACAGGTGATCAAGGAGAGAACAATATACCGAGAGGAGATTTCAAAATTTTGAGTTTTGGGCCAAGAGTTTGCAGAGCAGATCTGAAAATTTTTGTACAAAATTTTCATAAATAAATAGCAGATTTGGAATCCTTACAGAAAAACCCCCCCCCCCCAAAAAAAAAAAAAAAAAAAAAAAAAATTGGCTGAATCAGAGTTCAGATGAGGGAGATATCGCTGATTTAAAATCAGCTCCTTTTCTAGAAAATTTCGTGACAGCGGGAAAGTGGAAATAGATTGGTGTGCTATCCAAGAACCTGTATGCACTTGAGGTACAATATGCATGCAAAGCCTTGAGGAGCAAGGTAAAGGTTAGATACTTGGTGGTTGAGAGGAAGAGTAAATTACCTCTCAACATACAGAGCCAGAAGAAGTCTCAGACAATTGTGGAGGAGCCACGATTGGTGCAGCAGCTTCAGGAGCTTGTGGAGTAGCCACAATAGGGGAATCTAAGTGGAGATCGAGTAGAGACATATACTCATGCAGAGACCTCCGGTAGGAGGAAACTTCGATCCAGGTGGGTTGAGGGATCACATGCAGCCATACCTCCAGTTAGGAGGTGGGGCGATATAGAGTGATCATCCCAAGAAGGAGGGGCAGGATCCTTGAGGTACCCAACCTCTTGGATGAGACCTTGCTATGGGAGCCCCGATGTGGAGTAGCAGGAATTGTCTAATTGGGTAGAGACAATTGTGGATGGAGTGGCAGAGAGAGTGACAGTTCAAGGAATCCCAAGATAGTGCATAGCTAGCAGGCTACAACAATGCGAGAGGCACAAGTGTTTTTCATAGTGCTAGGTGGCACAGAGAGGTGTGCAATGGTGCGAGATGCATGGAGATGTTGTAGTAGCACAGATGTCAGAGAGGGAGCACATGTCAGCAGCAGATAGAGCTTTAGCATCAGAGTATGTTCCTAGCCCAACAAAGTGGTCAGTTGGGAGTGTTTTTGTTCCAAGTGTTGTTGGAGCAAGTGGATCGGGTAGATGTGTTGCATGCAAAACATTCCTGAGTTATAGGATCGGGTTCGAGAGAAAGCATTTCTTGTTGAGAGGGAGTGTTGAAAAATGTGCAACAAGAAATGTTAAATTTAGAATGTGCTAAAAATAGACCTGCTAAAAATAGCATGTCTAAAAATAGCAGTTTGGCCAGTGAGGTCATTGACCACATTGGGTGAGAGGTGAAATTGCTAAAAATAGGAAGTTCTAAAAATAGCATTTCTGGGTCCCTTCCTATTTATAGCAGTCCCTAGTCTATCTATAGGAAGTAAAATTAATTTTGGTCTTAACAATAGTTGGAAATATTAATTAATTAATTTAGTTGAGTTAATTAGTTAAAGAAAAGAAAACTTGAAGTCTTTGTGAGAACATGCAATTATTTTCCACTAATTGGGGAATGTGTCCTTGATTTGCTCCACTGATTGAGGAATTAAGAATGAGTTCTATATTGAGAGGATCAATTGACTTAGTTTAAATTAGTCAAGTTCAGTTAGATTAATTTAACAAGTTGTTAAATTAATGAGATATAGTTTGTTAATGCTTGCATGCATGTGACAACTATTATTTTAGATAACTGAGAATTCACTCATGGATAACTATTGCATGTCAGTTATGTTAGAGACCCAGTTGAGATCAAATGTGGGACAATGTTCTATCAGATGCTTGGATATTTCTAGTAAGTATTCCTTGCATGGAGATGGATCTATTATAGGAGATTGGAGGACTTGTGGCCTATATATTGAGGCATAGGTAGTCCATGATTTTCATCTTCTGATTACAGAGAGAGTAGCATAGTTATTGAGCTGATTCTTTTTGTATATTGTTGAGGATCTCCACTTGATTGATAATACAAAGTTGGGGTTTTATGCTGGTGCTTTCCCCTTGTTATATCTTCTGCGTTATGTGTGTTTGATTTTTCCATATCAGTTATATGTGTTCTTATTGATGTTGCTCATGAATTTGATTATGCTTCTGCTTAATGTTTTGTAGAAGTAGAACAAGTATTATGCTTTAGGACATTGCATATATTGGTTTGTTCTACAGGTGAAATTTCTACAGCTACCTAGTAGAAAGAAGTGGAAATGATTATTGAAAAGTAATTGACAGCTTGATGAAAACATATTGACGATGTTTCATGATATCATCGTAGCAGGATAAAGATGTACATATGGTTCTTATATTGTTAATGTATCCATACGATGATAGCGATATGCATAAGTATTATCACATTATGTCAAGGTATATTGACATATTCATTTACTAAGTGATGATAAATATTTAATGTTGAATACTCATGATGGATATGATATGCATAATGTGGCATAAGAGTTATGATGTTGTAATATGAGGTTTACTTACATGTGGTTCATTTATGTGAAGTCGTGATGTGTCTTTGATATAATTATGTTGATGGTATAACTGAAATATGCGATAGTTGCGTACAAATTTATGACATGCATAAGCATGCAATGCGTTATCACTCCTAATGTTGCGATTAACAATAATGAATGTTTTCTTGATGACATGCACGACTTGGCATGTGGATTATTTTCTATGATACTAAGATGGTATGGTTAATGCATTCGATGCATGTTGAGGTGTGATGATTCACAGGACTCCACAAATGGGATTAGAGGGTCAATTTATTTGATGATCTTGTGCAAGCCCATATGCACGAGGGAGAATAAATAACACCATATGGGGTGGGGACAAAACTCAATCAACATTACATATGCCAGTGGTTCCTTTGTCTTGTGTATAGCTCTTGATGGATAGCTCTTGAAGGGCTATAGGACCATCTTGAGGAGGCCAAGTGCCTGATGTTCTAGGCTAGGTGCCCGTTATTGGATTGGGAAGCTGAAGTCTGGTGGGGATGTAAGGACTTCGATGCTTGGGGTTGTGCGCCTTAGTAGTTGTGGAGGGAGTGGGCCAGCCTTGCGAGATGCCCAGAGTCATTAAGTACTGTACCGGATGCCTACCTTGGGGCAGATGAGGTCTGAATTAGGCGCAAGCCTTAGGGCCAGCCTTCGACTAGGATACAGACCGGGTCAGGCTTATGCTCGGTGCCGAAAGTGGGAAAAAGGACAGAGATTCCTTGAGATTTCCTGGGTGTTGTGGAACTTTTGATGCCTGCTAGTTATACTAGTTTAGTAGAGGGTGTTGGCAACATGAAGTAAATAAAATAATAAATAATAAATAATTCAACTTAACTTCAGGATGAAGTTCCTTACAGTGAGAGAGTATGTAATATCCCTCCCCTTAATAATAAATAATAAATAATAGTAAATAAATCACTTAATAATAAATCATAAATGTTAAATAATAAAAAACTAAAAATATACAAAAGAAATAAATAATAATAATAAAAATAAAAGTAGTAATAACCATACTAAAGCTCTAAATAAGAATAAATAGAAATAAAACAAGAAAACTACTAAAAAGAAGAAAATAAAACAAGAAAGCTAAAATTCAAAAGAAAGTCACATGTAGACACATGGAGTGTGTACATGTGGTTTCCCATCCAATGTTTGTTCTATTTATTAGATGGTGAGGAGGATGGGAGGATTCCATCATTCCAAGATTCTATCTTTCATTCTCTTGGGAGAATGGTGTTCTAAGTCATATGAGTCACTAGCAGTAGTATGTTGATTGAGGGCTCGAGGGTGGCTAGTTATAGCAAATCCTTATGCAATTGAGCCTATGGTTGGGTGGAGAGTCGTCCCCAAAACCTTGTTGCGGTAAGCCTACTTCTACCATAGGTAAGCACTATTCATAGTTTGAATTTAGTTTATTAATTATATGTTTATTTGGCTAAGGTAAGTGCCACTTTGATTTAAATTTAATGTTAATTAGAAAGTTAATTAGATATTTATTTTGGGCTATTACACTTAAACCGCGATTTCACACAGAGGCAAGTAAGATAACTATGTTGGTAGCAAGGGTGTGATAGCTTCAGTGAGGCAAGAAAGGTTCATGATAGGTTCCAACACATAGGGGTTGAGATGAGTGAACCCCTTGGAAACCTATGATAACACGCAGTTAAGAAGGGAACACATGAGCAAAGATGCATCACAACATTGAAGGCAAGTTAGCTAGCAATCTAAAGTGATGGTTAAACGAACAACACATTTTAGAAAGATTCATACATACATAAACAGATAGCTATACATTCATGCGTAAGTAAACATATACATATATCATTTAGAGTAAACCAGGTAGCATAGAATACAATACAACATATGCATGAAACATGTTGGCTCTTGTTATATTAAGAAGTGTAAGTTCCAGTCATACAATACATCCATGTCCAACCACTAGTTCCGATAGCGAAACATTATATCCGCAACTACCTGCTCCTCCAAAGAGATGTACTAGATCTGCATAGTGGAGAAGCCAAAGCTCATTACAATACTGTCCAAACTCTCTCTAAGATGGTCTTATTGGAAGCTTGGCTAACCAAAAGCCTGTACAATGAGTTATGAGAGACTATTTATAGCAAAGGGTGGGGTGACCCTTGACATTCCCCTTTGTGATAGTTCATCTACCCTCATGACTCTTCATCTACTCTATGACTATTACATCCAACTATCGACACTTGACTTACAATTGGAAATACATTACATTACAATGCACATGTACCCATCTGAGACAAAATGGCTTGAGCAAGCCTTGTTAGACATCACTATCACTTAGACAACCATGGAAGTCCAACTCCTCAACATCCTCACGATGATCAACAATAACATATTTATGCCAAGATCAATAGTCCATGATGGTGTCCATGTGCTCCAAGGTGACATCTTTATGGAACTTGACTCTTGCTTCCATAACATCCGGGTACACTACTCGGGCTCCTCTGTCCAAATCATCTGAAAGCATGCGCATCATTGTCTTCAATGCGGCTGGACCAACAAAATACTTATGCATGATGTCTACATTGATGGGTAGGTCTGGGCTAGTGGCAATGCACATCAACTCATTGAAGTGCAAGTCAAGCTCTAGTCGGATCTATTCCTTTGTCTTTGCTTGGGTGAGAGTCCCAATTTATGGGATCACATTTGTGCACACCACAACATCCATACTCTTGAATACATGTCAATGGGAAGCATGTATACTAGTGATGAGTTGCAAAAGCTCTTCATAGTTTTGGATCTCACTCTAGATATGTGCCTTCAGCTTGAACGCACCGGACTTCATTGTCTTAGGCAAGTGAAGTGGGTCTCCCTTGTATCTCATTGTTCATGTTTGCATGTAGTCAATAGAAGCATGCAAGTTTACCAAGATACATGCTCTTTTAGCACATCGTTGCTGCCATCCGTTGAGATGGACGACTGCCTTATGCACGGTACCAAACTTGGATTACAATGCTTGCATAACTCTGTCAAGGGAAAATACTTCATCAAGTATTTCCTTCTTCAGTTCAACTCGGGCGGACACTGTCACCAAATCTCCTCCTTGCTTGGTCGTATGTAGTTCCTTATCCATTCGCTCATTCTCAGCTATCCGAAAGCGAACACTTGAGCTAGTGGCTTTGTCATACACTCTGGTAGCATCATCCAAGGCTACTGGATGTTTGTGCATGTCAGACACGATCACTCATTCCTCAACTTGTGCAGGAGATGTGTGATCATCTGGAGTTAACACTCTGTGAGACTACACAACTTTATGTTAAGGCTCATCGAATGCGATGTTGTGCATCTTTCCTTCTAGCTGATCTCCAAGGATTTTAGTGCCTCCTTGGTCGCTTGAGACTTTCTCATCTTCTAGATGCAGTGAAGTGGGCAAGTCAACATCTTGGTGGTGAGGCATGAGGTTGGTGTCTTGTTCCAATTCTTGTTGTTCCATATCCATATCCAATTGTTGAAGTGCTTGCTCTATCTCACGAGTGAAGTCCTGCTCCTGTAATGGTTCACCCTTTCTGCTTGATGCCAACTGTTCTGATGAGTCCACTACCTATACATGCACTGTTTCATCTGTTTTCACATGTTGCGCCCCTACTTTACTTGTTGCTTCTGTGATTCCCTCTCCTATTTTCACAGCTCTTGTTCCTTATGGAGTTACTCCTTCAGCTCATGCAACACCTTCTTTGTTTCCTCCATTCTTCTCTTCTCCTTCTACCTTTGTGCAATTTTCTTTTTGCATTGTTGCCTCTTTGCCTCTATAGCCAAAGCTTCTTTCTCCACAAGTGGATCTACTCGAAACTTGTATCTTTTCTCTTCCTCCATGCAATCAACAATCTTCCTCTTGCCCTTATCGTGCATTAGTATGCTTACTTCTATTGTTGTTGATGCTTCTAGTTCTGGTGCTCTCTGGGATGTTGTTTCACATTGCTTTGCTAACCACTCCACAGCAAAGCTGACCTATTCATTGGGTCTGGAGAAAATATAGCAATATCTCCATGGGTCCTCCTTTGCCCAATGGAATGCCCCATGGATCCAGTTGAATTGTAATCTCGTGTAGTGATCTTTCACAAGACAATGTGGGTCATATGGATTGTAACTTTGGAGGTCAAATGGATACTTCTTCATCTTCTATGCTTCAACATCCTCTTGCTTGAAACTACGGATCTCGTATAACCCAATCCACAATGGAAGAGCGGGCCAAGGTGCCTTATTCTTCCGGTGTAGTCTTGTTGTCAATCTTGCCGAGCTGTGATATGCTACTTCCTGCATGACGAGTATGTCCAGGGAAAACTTCGATAGAACATGCAGATGCTTCTCCGCGCTGAACATTCGTATGAAGGTGTCGGACAGTGAGGCATACCAATCAACAATGTTTATCAGTGCCTCCATTGTTGCCTTCGACATGCAGGGTGGATCCTATTCAAATATCATCTTGACTGGAGTGACAAAATTATCGAATAGCAGTGTAAACTCCTTTGAAGCTGCATTCAGACAATAATTTACAATACATGTTCACAGCAGTCTCCATCAGTGACCATTCCCACTTCAAGCCTGAGAACTCTTATCAACACAGATCTCATCTAAGATGTAGGCAGACATGTAGATCCTTATTTGCATACCTTCAGGTGATTTTCGAGCCTTTGTTACCTATTCCTTCAACTGATGAGCCAACATTTTGGATCAATTACATGGCTTTCCTTCTCTGGCTAGTTGGTCCAGTGCGATCACCCAACTCTATGGGAAGGTTTTCGTGCTTTCTTGGCCATACAATAGACATGAAAATATGACCAAGTATTGATACGCCTTCCATAATATCTTTGTCTTGTAGATCTGGTTGGGTGTCATCTTGAATCTAGCCGGATCCTATACCTAGTTCTTCAAAATGTCTCTAGAGTTAGCATTGCTACTAGGTAAGTTAAAGCAAGTCTCCATGACAGTCACAGGCTCCGACATCTGATACATTTCATCATAATCCTA
This sequence comes from Pinus taeda, assembly GCA_000404065.3. Lineage (NCBI taxonomy): Eukaryota > Viridiplantae > Streptophyta > Pinopsida > Pinales > Pinaceae > Pinus > Pinus taeda. Next base: position 61,549 of record APFE030620801.1, on the reverse strand, counting down.
TGCCCATAAGGTTGAAATCTTCATCTTGCTAACACTTCTCAAGGTTATCGTCTCAGGATCAATGTGCGAGAAGATCCAGTGTATCATGTCTGCACATGGGAACGCAGGGTATCTACATGCAATCCGGTACAAGCCGGACTTGTGAATGTTCACATACACCTGGTGGTCTTCAAGGTCTTCCGCAAAAGTGCATGCAAATGCTTCATTGACCTCTTGCCATTTCAGCTTGATGTCCTTGTCTAGAAACAACTTGGTATCTTCATAGATCAGTAGACTTGAGGACATTTGCTCAACTGTTTCTCGAGTTGCACTTCCGTCAGTGTCATTTGATCCTGCTCTCTTGGAGGCCATTGATACTGTACTGTTAAGAGATGGATGAACACCTGAAATATCTAGAGATAAAGTGACATGCATGGAAAGAAATCTGTCAGTTAAAACCAAAGCGAATTCGGGAATGACATGACACATACCTGGGGATTGATAGGAAAAGATTGCGCAATTTCTTCTGGGAGGTTGGAAGAATGGCTAGAAAACTAGAACAAAAAGTAGTCTGGACTATCTGGGGAGGCTAACTAGCTACTGCAATTGTGCAATGTGCAATCCAGGCTGACTGTTGATTGCTAGAATTGCGCAATGCACAATTCCAGTTGGTAATCACTGCAAGCTTAGTGACTGCTTTGCGCAATTTTCTGGGCCAATAGTCACTGTCCCTCAGAAATGTGCAAACCGGTCCTAGAGGACAGTTCATGGGAATAAATGTGCATTTCTAGAGAGGACGACAATTCCTTTCCAAGATTACGCAATGTTCTCTTGGTGAGGCAGAGTCCAGGCCAAGGCTGGCTAGACTCGCCGAAGGGCAACTGAAAGAAAATGTGAAAGTGAATGCATGGTGATATTGAGTGAAAGCATAAGTGATTGATCATGCATGAAAACATTGAAATAAAGATTCATAAAACATGACAACATGCATGTGGGTGAAGCGAGTCGCCAAATCGGCGACCGTTCGTGCAAAATAGTTTCATGCATGCGACGGTAGTGAGATAGCAATGAAAACTGAAACAATGCTAGTACAAGCTATTATGCATGTAAATGACAACAAGCATTCAAATAAATCAAGAAAACAACACTCACACAAGTGAAAACACAAAAAGGGACAAAAATGTTGAAAAATACAAGTTGAGGCCACTTACCCATGAATAGCTAAGCCGGATGTGTTGAAGAGTCATGGATGTGTTGTCAGATTTAAAAGCTCCAAGATTGATGTGAAAGAATGAGATTTGATGTGTGAATAAATAATTTTGGGCTCATGACGTGCATGCCACAAATCTAGGAAAAAGAGGCACTTGGAGGGAAGATTCTAAAACGAACTTTTCATGTAACCTACAGCTGCAAAAAATAGCTCCTTTGTGTTTCAAAGTTCCTATGGGACATAAGTGAGTGCAAGTGCATGACGAGCAGTCTGTGGACTTACCATGGTCCTATGTGACACTGCGTACAGTTTTGAAGCATACGCACATTATTAACTGTGACATGAAATCAAACAAAAGAAACAAAGACAACTTACATCATGCACATGTGATTGTAATGTAATATTCCTCAATGCATGAGTGATGGGATCGTGCAGTTCGAGTGGAGGAAGCATGATATGTGTGCGATATTGTTCTTCAATGCATATAGATGAGCCATGAGGAACCTTGGGTGATTGAAAAATTTCTTGATCATAAGTGAAACTAACTATGGATAGCGAGGGCTTGACATAACCATCAGCTCAGGCTGATGTGCGTCGACAGTCGGGTGTTTCGACTTCATCGTTAGATAGATCATTATAAACCAGTGGCTTCAAAAAATCAACTACGATAGAATCATGATCGTGATCAAATATGGGACTAAAAGGATAATGGCAGCCATAATCAGAAAATCAATGATTTCATCGGCATCCTCACGATCTGATAAATTAAATAGAGGGGTAAATGAAAAGCAAACAAATTCATCCTTTGTGTTTCCCGAAAAAGCAGATGAAAGATCAAGTGGATTTTCAATGAATAACTTATCCTCTCTATTGTCGAATGATGTACTTATATCCAGTGTGTCCAGTGAGTGATCAAAAATGGGTGCATCCGTGGATGAAGATACACATGTGAAATCATGGATGGCAGGTTCACCAAAGATTTTAGGAAGGAATGGAGGGGGCTTGGATGAAAGGGAGTCATCCTTTGCTAAGAGTTGATGCTCAAGCTCTGACTCATACTCTTTATGAATGAAAACACATGTTGGTTGTGCAACACCAACTCTGTCAGTGGCTTGTTTCTCGTTCACAACAAGTGTAGAATCCAGAATGGAAGAATGCGAGACAGTATTATCCAGAGGGACAACCAAGTGCGAAGACGAAGGTTGTGGAAAAAAATGCATATGACAACTTGATGGACTCACAACCAAATCTTCGTGAAAATTAAGTGAAGTGATGTTGGTCGGATGGATAGCTAAACAGGTGTGTGAGAATGATCCTCAACATCACTTTGTGCTGGTGGAGCTACTTGATGACGAGATGGCAGACAATTACTTGTGACAGTGACCGCATCTACTTGAGATTGCATAGCTCCATCACTAAAGAATATTGAGCGAGGCTTGATTTCAAACTTCTTCTTTGGATGAGTAGATTTCTTAATGTAATACTTGAATCAGTCCTGTTATCGCTCAGGTTGTCCCTTGGCTCCTTAAGGGATACGGCCGAGGTAACCACAGACCAAGCTTTGGACTGCCAGTCCTAGCCTACCAGCAGTCAGAGAGGGCTCTCTCTTTGGGATTTAGCTTTGTTTAGGGAATGATTTCAGGTTAGATATGATGCACTTGGGTTTTTGTTTGAGTTTAGCAGGATGGGTGATCTATTCAGGCAGAGTTGGCATGCGAAGCGTAAGAAATCTAGAGCATTGGGCATGGAGTCAATGATGTGGACTGAAGGGTGTGTTTTCTTTGACGGAAGAGGAATACAGAGCAGGGTAGCTACAAGGAATAATATCAGGCTTGAATAAGGATGAAATTGATGCCAGGGAATGAAAGGCAGCTAAGTAACTTTCATTATGCTAACAGAGGGAAGGTGAGTGAACATTATATAGGAGCAATTAAGAAATTCCTAAACAATATTCATATATGGAGGGAGTAGTGTAGATATGAGTGGATAAGTATTCATATTCATAGCCATTCTAGAAGAAAACATAAAGAAATGACAGGAATTGAGGACAGAGCACGGCTATGTGACATCTGAGCTATTCTTTCTTCCTGCAATTTTAGATCATGACACGGATATGATTTAGCAAACATAGCAACTGTAGAAAGAGATGAGAAAAAAATATTGTTCCATGAAGAAGTACAAGAATCTTGTAATCTTATTCTTCAGCCACCGAATCCACATTAAACAGTCCAAAAAACAAGGTGTTCCAGCAATCTCTGTTCATTAAATCTCTCAAAGCATGCAGCGCAAGTCTCAAATCAGGTTATCAATCAACCAACTCTCACCTTTTGAACAACGAACAACGTTGTTTAAATAGGCAAAATATCTATAACAAACAGATCTCAGATAGATCTGATGGAGTCACATCTTCTAACCTAATCTGTACTGAAATAAATGCATAAAATATCTATTTAAGCTGCGCTGGAGGCAGCAGCAACAAAATTGAGTTTAAGTATGGGTCATTTCTTGTGATGCGCTGGCTATTTGGCCATAATTGCGCCTTGAATACTAAAACAATACCCATATGTGTCTCTGTACACCGCTTCTGCAACAGATGGGCTTTAAATCCTTTTATCAGCACCATTTAGACGGTTCCGCTGCCTTAGGTGGCTTTAATACATTTAATAATGACTTGGTGATCTTTGATGGCTCTGAGCCACTTTATTTGACTTTGATGAAGGTCTTTGAACTGTTCAATCACCTTTTTTGCTTTCCCAGAGATAGATTTAATGAATTCAGAATATTTCTTTACCAAATCTTTCAATTTAGTCTCATCTAAATATTCGCTGGCTTCATCTTTAAGGTGCAATCTGATCTCTGTGCCACGTCCAAGTGGTTCATTCTCTATATCTTTAGATACCGCAAAAGTTCCATCAGCTTTCGATTCCCTGCCTTGAACTCGAATTTCTGGGCACTGGACCACAATGTCTTCTGGGAAATAGACTTTGACTCCCTCTGCGCAACATTTGCGTCCGTAGAGAGTGCATCCGGAATGGCTCCACCGATGCCTTCCTTTGCATGTTGAACTATTGATGTATATGCTGGCTTAGTCATTGCTTGCATTCTAGCCTCAAAATTGGCTATATCAATCCCCTGAATGTGAATCTCAATTGGTACAGGACGCACACCAAGTGGAAAATTGAAAAGCCCATGTGTTGTAGCACCAATCCACTCTCCAAGATCTTTAGCATTTGCAAGTGAAGTAGAAAGAGCAATAATGCGGATACGATTTTTAATTTGGTTTGAAATATATCTCATATCTGCATAAACTTCATAAACTTCATATACCACCTTTGAAAAATCCACTTCATCTGTTAATCTGTCATCATTACCTCTATACCGTGCTATACCTTCTAGGTGATCACCAGATAGAAGCGACAAGCCAACTCCACTTTGCCTATTTTTATAGAAATGCTTACATGATTCCAACTTGTCTAAACTTATTTCACGCTGAAGCTGGGTGCCTGCCCCTTGTACAAAGAGCATATGTGGTAAATTTAGGTTATCCCAAACATAACCTACAGTGACACCAGGCTCTAAAGTATCCGTTTCTGTTAACTCCTTTTGATGAAATTGAATTGATGCTTTGCGAAGACCGTTAACTATTCGATATGGTAAACTTTCAGGAGATTGCATTTCAAAGTGCATGATCAATGAACTTCTTTCTTCTTTGACATCAACAACCGCAAAACGTGGTTGCCTCTTCTCCTGGAAGCTTTCTAATTGAGAATTGTCATGACTATTCGAGCAACTTCTCATTTTCAGAAAGAAGCGCCCCAAAGAAGCAGAACAGATTGGTCCAGACCAGCTCCATCCAGGTTCCTTCAAAGAAAATTGAACAAATAATGAGGAATCTGTCCCTGAAACTCTGCGCATGTTGAAAATGTTATCCCTGGGACAAACCACTTTTTCTTCACCCGCCAAAATTTTCATATGAAGAATAGCTTTCTGTCTAGGGCTGAGTGCTGTCACAGCATTCGCAGTTTCCTGCATATCACATTGACAGACCAAAATGTTCTCACTTGATTGATTCAGAGCAATATATCTTGGGACAAGATGAATAGTATGTGTTGGTTCCAAGCGTTTGGATGAAGACAACTGGGAATTAATACCCATCTTCACTATGTCCTTGAAACTAGTTTCTTCCTGAACTACTAAACTAATTTCCATGAAGCCAGAGAAATTTTCCAAATCTAGTAATGATGCAATTGCTTTTTCTCCCACTCTCCGAATGAGTATCTTGTCATGCTTCTCAAACCACGAAATTCTGGACATAGGATTGAGAGGAATTATGTTGCCTGATTCATGAGCCTGTTTATCATTCCTTTTCCACATAAAGAAGGACTCCTGTTCGGAGGCCCAGCAAATGAGTCGCATATCAGTATCATTTTGAAGTGCATATCGGGTATAAATGATAACCTCTAAATGTCCCATATCTCCTCGTGATAACCTTAACATAGCAATGTGTTTTCCATCCCCAAAATCCAACTCTATATCGAGATCATGCAGTTCACCTTTAGATTTGTTTGAAAACTTTCCCCAGTCACCAGCATTTATTGGACTGCTCATTTGTTTCAGATCATAGAGAGTTACTGTCAAAAAAAGCTTACTAAGATCTGCATACATGTATTCTTTCTGTCCACCCTTAAGAATTGCATGATTGCCACCACTTTGTTCAGATATCTCTCATGAGTTTGTCTCTAAATGATCACTTGATGTCACTGCAATCTTCATTTCCAGAAGATTGGACACTTGAATGGTCGGCAAGATCAAGATATCCTGTTGTTCTTGCAAAGCAACTATCTGGGACTGTGGCTTTGGATGCTCAAGAGTATACAGTGTTCCCACAGATAATTTTTTTTTTGTGGTTCTGACTAGGAAATAAAGATCTTTAGTCTTTGTACCCACGCTATTTAGGCCACAATGAATCATGCTAAAGCCTAACTCTGCATTTTGACCATAAAATGTCTGCTTGATGTGATAACTTAATTTGTCAAAAAGTCCTGAAATACAAACAACTTTTACACCTTTCAAATCATCTGACCACTCAAAGGAAGGAGATATTTCACCATCTGCAAAGGATTCTTGATCATTTACAGGCCTAACACAGAGAAGGTAATTTCCTAGACCAAAAGATACTAATGCCTTTTTCGATTCACCAGACATATCAAATGCATCAAAGGCTCCCATTGAATCATCAATAATATCTCCATGTTTGAGACAAACTGCTGCACCACCCTCCCTTTGTGGTGGTCGTCGACAACGCATCTCTAGTAAACGACCACTTTGATTATGTATACGTACCATGGGGGAAACAGTGACATAGAGGCCAGCCTCGTTCTCTTTGGAAACATCAACAACCACTAACGACCCAGGACCCCTCTTCTTGGATTGGCTGGACCCTAAGCGTGTTCTCAGGGTTGTAACTCCAAATTGTTCCAGAGATATCTGAATTGGAGTTGATGAAACCATGCCAGACTTGACAAGTTGCAAGCTCATATGCATTGAACTCTTCAGATGTGAGTCTTTTCTTGACACCAAATGCCTGGTAAGAAATGACTCGGAATACCATGCAGCAATCTTTGCCTCCATGCTATCATCAAAACAACAAAGAAGGTCCAAACCCGTGTTGTTTAGAACCTTGCAACAATTAGCTGTCACCGGAGAATTCCTTATGGTATAAGGGCCACCAAGATTCAATTATCCAACTAAAAAAAGGCATATGTCTAACTTCAGATAATTTTCTACGACCTCCTAGCATCCACTGGCCATATATCTTTAGTTCCAAACAAAGAACAGGGAACATAAAAGCACACCATGTTAAAGGATGTATAGATTTTGCTATCTGTGGTGGAACCCCAAGTGCCAGGAACATACAAGCTATCCATGGTGCAAAGAAGAAATTCACACGAACAGGATTATAGTACTCAATCCAAACTGCTTCAAAGTAAAATATGCACTTCAGTGTATATACCACAAAAACTATAATTAGTGTCACAAGTCCTAGACATGACAATACCAAATTGATAATTTCAGGAACATGTAAAAACTCCATGGACGGTATTGCTGCAAGTGTTTTCCAAAGAATGGCTTGACTGCCAACACCAAGACAGATACCAAAGCATGATATTGGAAATCGCAAAAGAAATGGCCATAGTTGGTCAGTGGAAATCACCAACTCCTCCAAGTTCTGAATAATCTCCAACTCAGGACCCTGCAGAGCATCAAAGAAGCACCTAGCAGGCAAATATTCAATCTCAGGCTCCTCTGAGTCCAGGACTTCATCATGTCTTTCTCGTGGGATGCTAAGAAGGCGAGAAAGATGGTGTTCAAGTTTTCCAGATCTTGTCTTAAAATATGCATAGTTTTCATCCTTTCTTCTGTTGCCACCATCACTTATAACTATTCCACTGGGCATTGCTTTAACATCTGTGTTCCCTGATACAACCGATGACCTTAATTGACAGGAAGGATGCTCAGATTTAAATGGGCTTTGCACTGTAGCTACTTCATCAGAAATATTTCTCTTGGGGATCACTTGAGAAGGTTTCTCAATATCACTATCACATTTCTCAAAAATAGGATTTGTTTCAGATGATACGAACTTCAATGATTGGGGCAGACTTTCAGGAGTTGCACTTTTAACTAAATTGATAGCTTCAATGGACTTCATATTGATACATATTTCAGGATCTGTAAAATTCATCTTGTGTGTCATGTTAATGTATTACCTGCACAACCAAACCACTGGACATTCCAAAGTGCCACCAATTGAAGAATGAACTCTTGTGCTTCCTCTCGTCTGGGTCTCGGTCATCACACTGGTCTATCCCAAATGCTTGTAGACAAGGTGTGTTCCCTCCTTACCTCAGTAGAAAATATGGAACATTGCGGCAAACAAAGTATGACATATTTGGCCTGTAAACATGTCAATCACGAAAGATGAATAACCTGCTGCAGCAGGAGGCTAACAGTGGCTCCACTTGGGATGGCTTTTCCTTGCAAAAAGTCAAGAACAGCAGGTCAGAATGCCTTAATCTTTAATTGTTGTTGTTCTCTGCAAAATTCCCTTTGTCGGATGCCTTATTAATCCTACCTACCTATCCTAATCAACACTTACTTTGCTGTTAGGTGAAATCAAATAACGAGTGCAGCCACTTAAGCAACTGTAGAAAGAGATGAACTGGCTGACTGATTGTTAATGAAATTGGAAGCACTATTCGGTCATGTGCCCCCATAATCAAAATTGTGGCATAGAAAGGCCGCTGCTGATGTATTTGGTCCTCATAGAGAAAGCATGCTAAAGAACTTGAGTTAAGAAGAAGTTCTATGTAGTCTGCAATAGGATCAATAAAAGCATCATGTGGGATAGTTTCTTCTGGGCCTTCTTGGTCGGATGGAACAACTGCATCCTCGGTAATAAGCCATACAACTAATCCTTAAGTCTTTGCCTTGAAAGCATAATTATCCTCAATCTGTAAGTCAGAAGGTAGTACTATTTCCTCATGACTTGGGGAAGGAAGATTTTGGAAAAATTCTTTAGGATCACGAAAATTACATGACTGAATTCGAGATTGCAAGAGTTCAATTTCATTTTCATATCTTTCAACAACTAAATCAAGAAAAAGGTTACTCGGGCATCCTGCTGTTTTTAACAACACCAATCTCAAAAATTCTTCATCAAGCTGAAATTGTGATAAACTCTCCCTAAATTCATCTAAAGCTTTATCAAATGAAAGATCTTCCACGAACCTGGTCATTCCTGTCTTACTGTTAATGCTTTTGGAATATGGACTATTTGGTTGTAGAATTGGTTCGTTCCTCAGTGGAGTCTTGATTGAAAATGAAGTGGAGTCGCCAGGTGGATGCCTTAACTTTGGAGTGCCTGATCTCTGTCCACCATCAAAGATCGGAACTGAACATGAAAAGTCCTGAAGAACAGGAGCACTTTCTCCAGAAAACGGGGTTTATAGTGATGAACAAAATGATTCAGGTCCCCAGCGGAGTCGCCATTATGTTATCACTCAGGTTGTCCCTTGGCTCCTTAAGGGATACGGCTGAGGTAACCACAGACCAAGCTTTGGACTGCCGGTCCTAGCCTACCAGCAGTCAGAGAGGGCTCTCTCTTTTGGATTTAGCTTTGTTTAGGGAATGATTTCAGGCTAGATATGATGCACTTGGGTTTTTGTTTGAGTTTGGCGGGATGGGTGATCTATTCAGGCAGAGTTGGCATGCGAAGCGTAAGAAATCTAGAGCATTGGGCATGGAGTCAATGATGTGGACTAAAGGGCGTGCTTTCTTTGACGGAAGAGGAATATAGAGCAGGGTAGCTACAAGGAATAATATCAGGCTTGAATAAGGATGAAATGGATCTCAGGGAATGAAAGGCAGCTAAGTAGCTTTCATTATGCTAACAGAGGGAAGGTGAGTGAACATTATATAGGAGCAATTAAGAAATTCCTAAACAATATTCATATATGGAGGAAGTAGTGTAGATATGAGCGAATAAGTATTCATATTCATAACCATTCCATAAGAAAACATAAAGAAATGACAGGAATTGAGGACAAAGCACGGCTATGTGACATCTGAGCTATTCTTTCTTCCTGCAATTTTAGATCATGACACGGATATGATTTAGCAAACATAGCAACTGTAGAAAGAGATGAGAAAAACTTATTGTTCCATGAAGAAGTACAAGAATCCTGTAATCTTATTCTTCAGCCATCGAATCCACATTAAACAGTCCAAAAAACAAGGTGTTCCAACAATCTCTGTTCATTAAATCTCTCAAAGCATGCAGCGCAAGTCTCAAATCAGGTTATCAATCAACCAACTCTCACCTTTTGAACAACGAACAACGTTGTTTAAATAGGCAAAATATCTATAACAAACATATCTCAGATAGATCTGATGGAGTCACATCTTCTAACCTAATATGTACTGAAATAAATGCATAAAATATCTATTTAAGCTGCGCTGGAGGCAGCAGTAACAAAATTGAGTTTAAGTATGGGTCATTTCTTGTGATGTGCTGGCTATTTGGCCATAATTGCGCCTTGAATACTAAAACAATACCCATATGTGTCTCTGTACACCACTTCTGCAACAGATGGGCTTTAAATCCTTTTATCAGCACCGTTTAGGTGGTTCCGCTGCCTTAGGTGGCTTTAATACGTTTAATAATGACTTGGTGACCTTTGATGGCTCTGAGCTACTTTATTTGACTTTGATGAAGGTCTTTGAACTGTTCAATCACCTTTTTTGCTTGCCCAGAGATAGATTTAATGAATTCATAATATTTCTTTACCACATCTTTCAATTTAGTCTCATCTAAATATTCGTTGGCTTCATCTTTAAGGTGCAATCTGATCTCTGTGCCACGTCCAAGTGGTTCATTCTCTGTATCTTCAGATACTGCAAAAGTTCCATCAGCTTTCGATTCCCTGCCTGGAACTCGAATTTATGGGCACTGGCCCGCAATGTCTTCCGGAAAATAGACTTTGACTCCCTCTGCGCAACATTTGCATCCGTAGATAGTGCATCCGGAATGGCTCCACCGATGCCTTCCTTTGCATGTTGAACTATTGATGTATATGCTGGCTTACTCATTGCTTGCATTCTAGCCTCAAAATTGGCTATATCAATCCCCTGAATGTGAATCTCAATTGGTACAGGACGCACACCAAGTGGAAAATTGAAAAGCCCATGTGTTGTAGCACCAATCCACTCTCCAAGATCTTTAGCATTTGCAAGTGAAGTAGAAAGAGCAATAATGCGGATACGATTTTCAATTTGGTTTGAAATATATCTCATATCTGCATAAACTTCATATACCACCTTTGAAAAATCCACTTCATCTGTTAATCTGTCATCATTACTTCTATACCGTGCTATACCTTCTAGGTGATCACCAGATAGAAGCGACAAGCCAACTCCACTTTGCCTATTTTTATAGAAATGCTTACATGATTCCAACTTGTCTAAACTTATTTCACGCTGAAGCTGGGTGCCTGCCCCTTGTACAAAGAGCATATGTGGTAAATTTAGGTTATCCCAAACATAACCTACAGTGACACCAGGCTCTAAAGTATCTGTTTCTGTTAACTCCTTTTGATGAAATTGAATTGATTCTTTGCGAAGACCGTTAACTATTCGATATGGTAAACTTTCAGGAGATTGCATTTCAAAGTGCATGATCAATGAACTTCTTTCTTCTTTGACATCAACAACCACAAAACGTGGTTGCCTCTTCTCTTGGAATCTTTCTAATTGAGAATTGTCATGACTATTCGAGCAACTTCTCATTTTCAGAAAGAAGCACCCCAAAGAAGCAGAACAGATTGGTCCAGACCAGCTCCATCCAGGTTCCTTCAAATAAAATTGAACAAATAATGAGGAATCTGTCCCTGAAACTCTGCGCATGTTGAAAATGATATCCCTGGGACAAACCACTTTTTCTTCACCCGCCAAAATTTTCATATGAAGAATAGCTTTCTGTCCAGGGCTGAGTGCTGTCACAGCATTCGCAGTTTCCTGCATATCACATTGACAGACCAAAATGTTCTCACTTGATTGATTCAGAGCAATATATCTTGGGACAAGATGAATAGTATGTGTTGGTTCCAAGCGTTTGGATGAAGACAACTGGGAATTAATACCCATCTTCACTATGTCCTTGAAACTAGTTTCTTCCTGAACTACTAAACTAATTTCCATGAAGCCAGAGAAATTTTCCAAATCTAGTAATGATGCAATTTCTTTTTCTCCCACTCTCTGAATGAGTATCTTGTCATGCTTCTCAAACCACGAAATTCTGGACATAGGATTGAGAGGAATTACGTTGCCTAATTCATGAGCCTGTTTATCATTCCTTTTCTACATAAAGAAGGACTCTTGTTGGGAGGCCCAGCAAATGAGTCGCATATCAGTATCATTTTGAAGTGCATATCAGGTATAAATGATAACCTCTAAATGTCCCATATCTCCTTGTGATAACCTTAACATAGCAATGTGTTTTCCATCCCCAAAATCCAACTCTATATCGAGATCATGCAGTTCACCTTTAGATTTGTTTGAAATTTTTTCCCCAGTCACCAGCATTTATTAGACTGCTCGTTTGTTTCAGATCATAGAGAGTTACTGTCAAAAAAATCTTACTAAGATCTGCATACATGTATTCTTTCTGTCCACCCTTAAGAATTGCATGATTGCCACCACTTTGTTCAAATATCTCTCCTGAGTTTGTCTCTAAATGATCACTTGATGTCACTGCAATCTTCATTTCCAGAAGATTGGACACTTGAATGGTCGGCAAGATCAAGATATCCTGCTGTTCTTGCAAAGCAACTATCTGGGACTGTGGCTTTGGATGCTCAGGAATATACAGTGTTCCCACAGATAATTTTCTTTTTGTGGTTCTGACTAGGAAATAAAGATCTTCAGTCTTTGTACCCATGCTATTTAGGCCACAATGAATCATGCTAAAGCCTGACTCTGAATTTTGACCATAAAATGTCTGCTTGATGTGATAACTTAATTTGTCAAAAAGTCCTGAAATACAAACAGCTTTTACCCCTTTCAAATCATCTGGCCACTCAAAGGAAGGAGATATTTCACCATTTGCAAAGGATGCTTGATCATTTACAGGCCTAACACAGAGAAGGTAATTTCCTAGACCAAAAGATACTAATGCCTCTTTCGATTCACCAGACATATCAAAAGCATCAAAGGCTCCCATTGAATCATCAATAATATCTCCATGTTTGAGACAAACTGCTGCACCACCCTCCCTTTGTGGTGGTCATCGACAACGCAGCTCTAGTAAACGACCACTTTGATTATGTATACGTACCATGGGGGAAACAGTGACAAAGAGGCCAACCTCGTTCTCTTTGGAAACATCAACAACCACTAACGACCCAGGACCCCTCTTCTTGGATTGGCTGGACTCTAAGCATGTTCTCAGGGTTGTAACTCCAAGTTGTTCCAGAGATATCTGAACTGGAGTTGATGAAACCATGCCAGACTTGACAAGTTGCAAGCTCATATGCATTGAACGCTTCGGATGTGAGTCTTTTCTTGACACCATATGCCTTGTAAGAAATGACTCGGAATGCCATGCAGCAACCTTTGCCTCCATGCTATCATCAAAACAACAAAGAAGGTCCAAACCCGTGTTGTTTAGAACCTTGCAACAATTAGCTGTCACCGGAGAATTCCTTATGGTATAAGGGCCACCAAGATTCAATTCTCCAACTAAAAAAAGGCATATGTCTAACTTCAGATAATTTTCTACGACCTCCTAGCATCCACTGGCCATATATATTTAGTTCCAAACAAAGAACAGGGAACATAAAATCACACCATGTTAAAGGATGTATAGATTTTGCTATCTGTGGTGGCACCCCAAGTGCCAGGAACATACAAGCTATCCATGGTGCAAAGAAGAAATTCACACGAACAGGATTATAGTACTCAATCTGAACTGCTTCAAAGTAAAATATGCACTTCAGTGTATATACCACAAAGACTATAATTAGTGTCACAAATCCCAGACACGACAATACCAAATTGATAATTTCAGGAACATGTAAAAACTCCATGGACGGTATTGCTGCAAGTGTTTTACAAAGAATGGCTTGACTACCAACACCAAGACAGATACCAAAGCATGATATTGGAAATCGCAAAAGAAATGGCCATAGTTGGTCAGTGGAAATCACCAACTCCTCCAAGTCCCGAATAATCTCCAACTCAGGACCCTGCAAAGCATCAAAGAAGTGCCTAGCAGGCAAATATTCAATCTCAGGCTCCTCTGAGTCCAGGACTTCATCATGTCTTTCTCGTGGGATGCTAAGAAGGCGAGAAAGATGGCGTTCAAGTTTTCCAGATCTTGTCTTAAAATATGCATAGTTTTCATCCTTTCTTCTATTGCCACCATCACTTATAACTATTCCACTGGGCATTGCTTTAACATCTGTGTTCCTTGATACAACCGATGACCTTAATTGACAGGAAGGATGCTCAGATTTAAACGGGCTTTTCACTGTAGCTACTTCATCAGAAATATTTCTCTTGGGGATCACTTGAGAAGGTTTCTCAATATCACTATCACATTTCTCAAATATAGGATTTGTTTTAGACGATACGAACTTCAATGATTGGGGCAAACTTTCAGGAGGTGCTCTTTTAACTAAATTGACAGCTTCAATGGACTTCATATTGATACATATTTCAGGATCTGTAAAATTTATCTTGTGTGTCATGTTAATGTATTACCTGCACAACCAAACCACTAGACATTCCAAAGTGCCACCAATTGAAGAATGAACTCTTGTGCTTCCTCTCGTCTGGGTCTCGGTCATCACACTGGTCTGTCCCAAATGCTTGCAGACAAGGTTTGTTCCCTCCTTGCCTCAGTAGCAAATATGGAACATTGCGGCAAGCAAAGTATGACATATTTGGCCTGTAAACATGTCGATCACGAAAGATGAATAACCTGCTGCAGCAGGAGGCTAACAAGTCCCAAAGATAGAAAAACTTCATCTCGCTCTTCGGAGCTTGAAATTGCAAATCACAGAAGCGCTGCCAAAAATTCATAGTCGATTGATGCAGATCCTTCCATTGTTTTAATAGTTTTTGGTCAAGATATTCTAGATCAAAATGATAGAAAGTGTCTTCAATGAGATCACATAAGTGCTCAAGTGAGTGCATCCTATCAGCTGGTAGGCTACATGACCATCAATGTGGAGATTTACGAATTGTGTATGCAAGAAACAAGTTGGCATGTTCATCAGAACATCCATCTTCCTCATGAAGCATGGAAAGAAATTCATGTAAGAACTTGGGCCAGGCCACTTCGTCTTCACCGTCATATGTGTAAGTGGACAATTGATAAAAGAACTCCCTCATGATGGAGACATATTTGTGATTCAAAAAACATCATGGAGGGAGAAGAGTGCAAGAATCCATGATAGATATGCAAAGGTTCAAAGGAGGATGAGAGGACAGAGCTCGTCATATGGCCCTCCTTCTAGTGCCATAAACTTTGATGGTGTTGGACCCGCCAACATGTCAGGGGATCTCCTCAGTAATAATTCCCAATTAGACCATAGACCGTTTAGTGTAGGAGTCCTAGCAGTGGGTCATACGGTAATGCCTTGATCGCGATTTCACACAGAGGCAAGTAAGATAACTATGTTGGTAGCAATGGTGTGATAGCTACAGTGAGGCAAGGAAGGTGCATCAGAGGTTCTAACACATGGGGGTTGAGATGAGTGCACCCCTTGGAAACCTATGATATCACATAGTTAAGAAGGGAACGCACAAGCAAAGATGCATCACAACATGGAAGGAAAGTTAGCTAGCAATCCAAAGTGATGGTTAAACCAACAGCACATTTCAGAAAGATTCATACATACATACATACATAGCTATACATGCATGCGTAAGTAAAAAGATACATATATCATTTAGAGTAAACTAGGTAGCATAGAATACAATACAACATATCCATGAAACGTGTTGGCTCTTGTTATATTAAGAAGTGTAAGTTCCAATCATACAATACATCCATGTCCAGCCACTAGTTCCGATAGCAGAATGTTATAGCCACAACTACTTGCTCCTCCAAAGAGATGTATTAGCTCTGCGTAGTGGAGAATCCAAGGCTTGTTACAATATTGTCCATGCTCTCTCCAATATGATCTTATCGGAAGCTTGGCTGACCAAAATGCTATACAATTAGTTATGAGGGACTATTTATAGCATAGGGTGGGGTGACCCTTGACATTCCCCTTTGTGACAGTTCATCTACCATCATGACTCTTCATCTACTTTATGACTATTACATCCAACTATCGACACTTGACAATACATTACATTACAATGCACATGTACCCATGTGAGACAAAATGGCTTGAGCAAGCCATGCTAGACATCACTATGACTTAGACAACCATGGAAGTCTAACTCGTCAACATCCTTGTGATGATCAATAGTAATGTACTGATGCCAAGATCGGTATTTCGCGATGGTGTCCATGTGCTCCAAGGTGACATCTTTCTGGAACCTAACTCTTGCCTCCATAACATCCGAGTACACTACTCGGGCTCCTCTTTCCAACTTGTCTAAAAGCATGCGCATCATTGTCTTCAATGCAGCCAGACCAACAACATACTTGTGCATGATGTCTACACTGATGAGCAGGTCTGGGCTGGTGGAAATGTGCATCAACTCGTCAAAGTATGAGTCAAGCCCTAGTCAAACCTGTGCCTTTTTCTTCACCTGGGTGAGAGTCCCAATAAATGGGATTGCATGTGCAAGCACCACAACATCCATACTCTTGAATACACATGCATGGGAAGCATGTATACTAGTGATGAGCTGCGGGAGCTCTTCATAGTTTCGGATCTGACTTCGGATAAGTGCCTTCATCTCAACCGCATCGGCCTTCATCATCTTAGGCAAGTGAAGCAGGGCTCCCTTATATCTCATCGTCCATGTTTGCATGTAGTCAACATAAACATGCAAGTTGGCCAAGATACGTGCTCTTCTAGCACATTGTTGCTACCATCTATTGAGATGGACAACTGCCTTATGCATGGTACCAACCTAGGAGTACAATGTTTGCATAACTGTGTCAATGGACAATAATTCATCAAGTAATTCCTTCTTCAGTTTAGCTTGGGTGGATGTTGTCACCAACTCTTCTCTTTGCTTGGCCGTCTATAGTTCCTTAGTCATTCATTCGTTCTCATCTATCAAAAGGTGAACACTTGAGCTAGTGGCTTCAGCATACACTCTGGTAGAATTGGCCAAGGTTGCTTGATGCTAGCTGTTCTAATGATTCCATTACCTGTATAGACGTTGTTTCATCTATTTGCACATGTTTCACCCCCTATTGTACCTATTGTTGTTGCACTTCCCTCTCTTGTTTGTGCAGCTCTTATTCCTTCCGGAGTTGCTCCTTCATCTCATGCAACTCCTTCTCTGTTTCCTCTATTCTTCTCTTCTCCTTCTACCTTTGCATGATTTTCTTGTCATGTTGTTGCCTATTTTCCTCTATAGCCAAAGTTTCTTTGTCCACAAGTGGATCTTCTCGGAACTTGTAGCTTTGCTCTTCCTCCATGTGATCGACAATCTTCCTCTTACCCTTCTCGTGCACTGGTATGATTACTTCTGTGATGTTTCTTCTGGTGTTGGTGCTCTCTGGGATGTTGCTTCATGTTGCTTCGCTAACCACTCCACATCAAGGCCAACCTGTTCATTGGGTCTAGAGAAATTGTAGCAATATCTCCATGGGTCCTCCTCTGCCCAATGAAATTCCTCGTGGATCTAGTTGAATTGTACTCTTGTGCAGTGATATTTCACAAGACAATGTGGGTCATATGAATTGTAACTTTGGAGGTCGAATGGATAGTTCTTCATCTACTCTGCTTTGACATTCTCTTGCTTGAAACTCTAAATCTCATATAACCCATTACGCAGCAGAAGAGCTGGCCAAGGTGCCTTCCTCTTCCGGTGCAGTCTAGTTGTCAATCCTGTCTAGATTTGATATGCTACTTCCTGCATGACGAGTATGTCCAAGGAAAACTTTGGTAGATGTTGGGAACAGGTTCCCCCAAGAGATTTTTGGGGCTAAAAGCCCATGTTTTCGGGTAGAAGGCCCAAATTTTGTAATAAAAATGTAAAGCCTCCACATTTTGTGGTTGCAGAGCATGAAGAGTTCAAAGGGTTCTCCGCCCTTGTTTTGTGAGGTCTCATGTCAACAGTAAAGATCTACCAATGGTCCACGAACCATGGGATTATATAAAAAGGGAGTCTTAGAAGAGTCTAAGAGAGTAGTAGTAATGATAAGGAGGATTTTTGGGTAAGAAGTTCTAAGTGTTCTCGAGTCTTAGCGTAGGTAGAGGCTCTGCATCTGAGTGCACAAAGGCCTAGGGTGGAAGTCTACAGCTGAGTGGGAAGACCCCTATAGCTGTGTGTGCATGGTGGATAGAGTCTTCTGTACTGAACTTGAGATATCAATAAAGGGAATTATTCTACAATCAAAGTGTATTTTGTCTTTGTTTAATGCATCGGATTATATTATATTACGGTCTGGGCTTACATTATAATTCTTATTTGATGCGCAAATGTATCTGATTATCTTTGTGTTGATGCCCTGAAAATCGTTACATCAACATCGGGGGATAACCACCCGGTCCGGACCTTAATACAACTCCTTTTCCATTTGGGATGGTGACTTCGACTGGATATAATGGGACCAGTTTCCCAATAGTGAATAAAATGGAGTGAATGAATGATTGGTTTTCAAATAAATGATAATAAATGGAGGACTTATTCTATGAACGAAAACGTAAATGACTATGTTATCCCGGGAAGCTTCTATTCTTTAAGTGCAATGTTTAATAATCTATGTTTGCTAATAGGCATATAGATGACACTATGGAATAAACAGAGACATTCATTTAAATGATAATTGCTTCGTTCAAGTAGTTGAACGAAGTAATTGATAAAGCGATATTACACTTCTCTTTTATATTACCGATACATGCAATGATTGAAAGAATATCAAACTATAAACATCCAATAGTGGAAAGCATAAAGTTTACTGTTAAAATACATTCACATATTCAATAATAGCATAATTGACTATACAACAATTCACATAAAAGGAATAAATTCAGACATATATAATAGTACCATATGAGATGCGAATTATCCCCTATGCCGATCGCAATTTAAATTCCTTCTTCCGATTCAGAAATGCTTTAAAATAAAGGCAATAGTGCACATTCATATCAAAGTTTCATTGTCAAAATTTGGAAAAATTTGGTCCAGTCTTCATAAAAGAATATGCTTGAAGTACAGTAGTGTAACTTCAAGCTTAAGTCATATACAAAAACTTACGACCCTTTCTAAATGCATGAAAGGGTCTATAAATACTGAACTAAACTAACAAACTACAAAATTAAAATGCTACTAAATTGGTATAATCCGATCCTAAAATATCCCCCCCCATAGTGATCTGGAAATCGGTAGTGATGATTCATTCTTCTGGCTGTTTGCCCTTTGTCTTGAGTTGGCATATTGCCAGCATTGGCTCCACTTCTTGAGGGTGGCTGAGTTGAGAATTGATTTGAGCAGCATAGGTGGCATCATGTATATCGGGGGTGATACACCCGATCGCATCCGTCAGGCATTTGAGGGCAACTCTCTGACT
>APFE030620801.1:24764-37989 GCA_000404065.3 Pinus taeda | reverse complement strand
AGAGTTTGCAACCTCTGTTCCCTAGGTTTGTTAAATTTTACCAACCCGTCGTCACGATATCTCATCCTGGCTAGCTGTTGTACCTGGAAGATTGACTCGGCGGAGGAGAACAGGTCATCAAACTCATCTTCCTTGTGCTCGACTTTGGTAACCTTGGCTTGATCTAGGGCGTTATAGATGATTTTCCTCGGGTCGAAGCGTCTATTGGGCAGAGTGGCGAGACTTAAGACGTTAATTTTTTCTGTTTCTTTCTCTGCATGTTTGTAATCATGCAGAGTATAGACGCCACACCTAAGAGGAAAAGGAGGCCAAACTTGCTTTTTTGAATTTCTAAGAGTTTTCATGGCTGAAGCAGTTGTAAGCCGATATGCTGAAGAGTTTTCATCGAGAGACAGCTCTCTCTGCTTTCATTAATTGGGACTGCCATTCTGTGAATAGGATTTCCTTATGGGATTCTAAGATTTTGGGCAAGTTTGCTGCCTTTCCCTCATTAGAGTCCTGCCATGTAAGAAAATCTGTCAAAGTGTCTTCGGCTTGTTCCAAATCCTGCCTGGCATCCACTGACTTATCTATTATAGATGATGTGATGTTGCATAAAGGTTCAACTTGGGCGATTTCATGACATAACAATCTTATCTGTGTTATTAATGCCTTGTTGATTTGCATTGCCTCTGCTCTGAACTCGGCCGGCTGGGGAAGGCTCTTGAACCTTTTTACCTGAGCTGATAATTGAGCAATTTTCTCATCTTTTGTCTTTGTCATCTGTTCATTCATCGCCTTCAACTTTGATAATGCCTCTGATAGTTCCTTCTGTTTCTGTATTGCTCCCGAATCAATCCTCTGCTTCTCTTCCTGCAACTGTTTATTTAGGTGGTTGTTTAATTGTTGCTGTGTGGACAGTTGTTGTTGTAGCTGTTCTAACTTCTGCTGCTCTGCCGATAACTGTGCTTGCAATGAAGCGATCGCTTGATCCTTTTCCTTCAATAAATTGCTTACCTCCGATGCTTTATCCATGGTGGCTTCCGAATAGGCACCGGCATACTGAGATAACTTGGTTAGGTCATCGGAGGGGTCAAATTCCTCTCTCCATACCACATTTGCTGTTATTGTCTGTTCAGGGAACAGAGAAGGTTGATCAATCCTTCTTCTTTTCCGCTGTCGTTTTATTACAGCCTTGTGTTTCGGGCTATAGAAAACATCTAGTGGAGGAATTTCCTCTACTTGCAAAACAATTTGATCGGAGGGGTTTTTTGGAATTATTTCTACTACTATACTTGAGGGTGGACCGCTGGTTCCTTTGTTTGGAACCTCCTGTGATGTTGTATCTTGTATATCAGCAGCTTTGGACGTTTCGGCGTCTGTTGAAGTTTCAAGATTGCCTATAATGGTATTGAATTGTTGCCATTCTTCAAGCAATTTTGGATCCACTTGAGTGTCAACATTCACTTCTTTGCTGCTCTGCTCTTACTGCCTTTTTCTTTCTTCTTCCCTTATCCTTTCCTGTTCTTTCTTTTGTGCTTCCTCTCGTTCTCTCCTTTGTGCCTCTTCTTGTTGTTTTTCTGTGCCTCTTCCTGTTCTATTCTTCGCAGTTCCTCCTACTCTCTTCTCTGGACTTCTTCATAGATTGCGGATGTAGCAGGAGGTTCATTAGTAAGTTGTTGCTCAGGCTCGCTTGACTGAACTACCGGGGTAGTGGCTAACAAATCTAGAGGCAGAGTTTGCAACCTCTGTTCCCTAGGTTTGTTAAATTTTACCAACCCGTCGTCACGATATCTCATCCTGGCTAGCTGTTGTACCTGGAAGATTGACTCGGCGGAGGAGAACAGGTCATCAAACTCATCTTCCTTGTGCTCGACTTTGGTAACCTTGGCTTGATCTAGGGCGTTATAGATGATTTTCCTCGGGTCGAAGCGTCTATTGGGCAGAGTGGCGAGACTTAAGACGTTAATTTTTTCTGTTTCTTTCTCTGCATGTTTGTAATCATGCAGAGTATAGATGCCACACCTAAGAGGAAAAGGAGGCCAAACTTGCTTTTTTGAATTTCTGAGAGTTTTCGTGGCTGAAGCAGTTGTAAGCCGATATGCTATTTCACGAGCTAATAGCTTTTCTGGTATGTATAATGGGAGGACATGAGGTCTGGCCTGACTGCCGAAAACTCTGACATAGGTAAATTTTTCTTCCCCAAACCAGGTTCCGAGGGCTATTAAGTCAATTTCAGCCTGAGAGGAGATCTTAGGGGCAGGTTTATAAAAAATTGCATAGTAAAGAGGTAGCATAAATCCATTGCAGACTTGGTATAAATGGTGCTTATAATTAGTTTTCCATAGCTTCTGGTGGTAAATATGAATAGGCATAGGGTCCTGTGGAGTCCATCTCCACCCTAAAATAGGAAACTCGGAATTGAAACAGAGGGTATCCAAAATGTAGGCACTAAAATAGAACGGAGGGATGAACCTATCGGTAACACGGGATTTATTTCTGAATTCAAGAATAGTCGTGGCCAACTTATCTGATAATATATTCCCCCAATCCATAATTTCACTATTACATGCTGCTTCTATCAAAGGAGCCATTTCTATAGAAAACTTAGAAGAATCATGCAATCCCCATATTCGGCACATCATGGCTCCAGCATAACAATAAGGAGAGCATAAAG
The DNA here is from genome assembly GCA_000404065.3 of Pinus taeda. Taxonomy (NCBI): domain Eukaryota; kingdom Viridiplantae; phylum Streptophyta; class Pinopsida; order Pinales; family Pinaceae; genus Pinus; species Pinus taeda. Next base: position 35,333 of record APFE030620801.1, on the reverse strand, counting down.
AGTCGACAGAGTACTTACCTGAAGACTCATGTTTGTGTTTCGCCAGGTTCTGTCTCCATTCTTTTATAGGTGCTGACTCAGTCTCATTCTCATCTCGAAACTTCTCAAGAAATGCTTTATTATATTTCTTCGCTGGCTCAGGCAAGTGGTACATTTGTCTAAAATCGTTGGGCTGAAATGAACCAAATATTCTTCCATTGACAGTGCAAAATTTTCTGTCTGTAATTGGAATTTCTTTTGTTCTCTAGCTACTATCCTATGAAGGTAGGAATCAGCCAAATCCTTCAAAGTAGCATCGGATTTCCGGCTTGAACTTGCTGAGGCTTGTACCGATGTTTGCTCAGGTTCCTCGGCTTCAACCAGGTTGTAAATATTTTGCCAAGTAGTGTTGCCAAGGCCAAGACATGTGGTATCTGAGATTAATCCCTTATTGCTTGGTCCCAAATCAGTGGCATGCTGTCCTGTTATCATAGGAGCCGAAGGCATTCCAGACTTCTTAGATTTCTTTCCCATTGTTACTGCGGAAAAATTCTGTGCAAGAGAAAGATAGACGTAATGTAGAGAATAGATAGCTAAAACCAACTATGAAGAAATTGTGTCAATTAATGGGAAATGGACGATTTATCATAAAGCTCCCGCGGATGCAAATTTCTAAAAGGATTTAGGCATGACTTCTCATTAATTGGCCGTTAATACCTGTCAATCACATAATTGCTCGTTATACCTTTATTTGCCGAATAATGGTTTTAAGCTTGGATTTGATTTTTTGGCGGTTGGACGCGAGCGAATCTCTATCGGGAAGAGAAAAGGCTTTCAATGATAATTAATACAGAGTATAGCGAAATCATATTGATCTTTTTCGAAAATCGCGCTTTTGGGTTCATCGCAATCGGCAATCAGAGGAAGGCTTGGGTAATTTCATTTGAGTCTTATGAAATCCCCGATCGCCGATATGCGATATCGCTAGACTGGCATCGGGAGTTTGAATGAGGAGAGCTTGTTATGTTCGCATCGGGGAAAACCAATGGGTCATGGTTTATGCATCCTTTTGTTATTGCGATATGCGATCTTGCGATCGCTTTATCGCAATAATAAAGGATTATTCTTTTTATTTTAAAAGACCAATTATTTCAAAGGGCTTGAAGCTATTTTGTTTATTTCGGAACCTTTAGAAAAGTGGTGGATTAATACCAATTTTAAATTAAAAGGGACCCATTTCAATTTATAATTTTTCTAAAATAAGATTAATTAAAATGGGGGGTTGTTGTATAGCACAACACTTTGTTAATTGAACACAAGCAAGAGTAAAGGATTACGCGAAGGTAACTGTAAATGCATGGTAGATTAGGTAACACTTAAGATAACTTGGGAACTTATATAGTAACTTAGTCATAGAGGCGCATAAGTGCCTGGACCTTGGGTTGGGGTTGCGTGAAGATCAGTCGAGTACCTTAGTGGAGGTACTAAAGGATGGAAGAGAAGGAACATTGATAAGCCATAAAGTCTTATCAATCTGCACAAAGGCAGGATTAAAAATTATAGACCGACATCATGACCATCTCAGAGTGCGGAAACTTGGTTCCTCCATCCCCCCATACTGCTTCAGGTGAGGCTTCAGTCTGTGCTTCGTGGGTTGATGCCAAAAGGGCTAGTAGCGTAGGGATTTGCTTGGCTAATTAACGTTGAACGTGGATCAAGGCCCATCAAGCCAAAAAAATGGTTCCATTGTTGGGACCGGGATCTGCATGAGAGATGTGTGATGTCATATCATTAGAATCCAAATAAGAAAGAAATTAAAACCTAGTTGGATAGAAATATCCACGAATTCACGACATAAGAAAACAAGAACCCATGATTGATGAAATAACAGTGGTTAGATAGATACCTGTACACGGAAATACACAAAATCTTCTTTTGTTCCTTCCCGGTTGATTTATACGAGTGGATCGTGAAGTTGGTAGACGGTCAAGGAATGTGGAGGCTTGAAAAGCCGATTATTTGGACACCGAAGCTAGTAAGGAGGTTAGAAGCTTCTAAAGATAAGATTGTGCACGTTGCCATTGGCTTGATGGCAACATATGAGATTTTTGACCGAGTTCTTGGTTCATACCTATGTCAGTTACAACGAAGTAGAGTGCCGCTTCTTCAAAGGGCCACGACGTAAGTATTTAAAATCACTGAATACTTGGATTAAGATGCTCTTGTGTGAACAATGGTTTATGCATTTACCTTGATGTTTGGAGCTACGTGAAGTGGAAAACCTTTCAAGGATGGAGGAAGAAAAGTTCCTGAGTATAGCCCACTGATCGGACTCCCTTTAAGAGATGACGAAGGGACACCGCAAATTTCTCCCCTGAGCACTAGTCATTTGATAAGATGAGGGTTCCCGCAAATACCTACACTACCTCCACCCTAATCACATCCATCCACACCACCTCCATCCTTGCCTCTACCATTCACCCCATCACCCACACCACCGCCACCTCCATTGTTCAATATGGCGAACTTCGTAAAACTACTTTTATTCAAGGGCATAGTGAATGAGGACTCGAACCAATTTTGGTTCGTCATAAAGGCTATATGGGAAGCTCAAAGCATTGCAGATGATCACATGAAGAAGGCGACGTTGGTTAGTGCTTTGCAGGATCGCGCGCTAACCTGGTACATCAAGTACTCTAATGAAGACTAGGGAGCTATGTTGGTAGAGATCCAAACTACGTTGAATAAAGAATTTAGTATGCCTAAGTTTGAAGTGTAGTCGATTGTGGGATTCAAGGAAATTGCAATGAAACTAGGTGAGACCCCTTGGGAGTTAGATTAGAGATTGAAGTGTAAAATTTGTGAAGCCAATATGAATTTGACGGATGGGTAGCACTGCGAATGGTTCGTGGCTTCGATCCTACCTCACCTAAGGGTTGCGTTGTCACAACAGAAGATTATGACTCAGGCAGAAGCCTTAGAGATTGAAATGAGATTGCACAAAACGCCGATGAAATATTTGAATTTGGGGGTTCAACAGATTCATGCACAGTTGCAAAACCTTTGTCTCAGAATGAAAATTCTAAGCAAGACATAACTACTCGGCCAGAGGCGCGCAAAGAGGTTCGGTGCATAAAATGCAATGGTTAAGGGCATGACAAGTATCACTACCCAATTTTTATGAGCTACGTTCCACCAGGAGGACCAATGCCTCTACGACTGGAGGCTGTAGTAGGGCCAAGTGTAGGGCCTGCGCTATGGTGTGTTATATGTCAGGTAGCAGGGAAACATACGAGTGATAATTTCCATTTGCTATAGAAATTTGTACAAACACCACAAAAATTGTTTTACATTTTTTGTCAATCAATAGACCATGAAGAGCACAATTGTCGAAGTTACGAATTGATGATAGATAGGACACCCGCATACAGAAACGCAACCTCCAGACCAAGGCGTCAGGGGAACGCGAGGTGAATATCAGGGGCGCGACCGAGGTTAAGGTGGAGGAGGGCTTGGGAGAGGCTGAGGAAAGTTGATTTTCTACAATTGCAAAGGCCTAGGACACTACGTGAGGGACCATTTGAATCCAACGTGATTGTCATGCCGCTACTATACTCAGTTTGACCATGCGACTAAGGATTGCCCAATATTTTTGGTTAAGATTCATGAAAAGGGGGTGCAGCCTCCGCATCCGACGCAGACCCTCCAGATGATGACAGTTGAGCCTCATGAGGAAGACCCTAAGGTAAAAATTATGTAGCGAAGCAGAACCACGACTAGGGAGGATAAAGGGAAGCAACCTGCAGAAGTTATATGGGTGCGTAGAGCACCAAAGAAGGAGACTAGGTTTGATTTGGAGTGTACAAAAGAAACATTTATGGAAGAAAAGAAAATATTTGCTAAGGCCTCTACCTCTAGAAGTTAGGAGAAACCAGTTGATGAAATGGACGTGTCAATGCTTACCACATTCTTGGAGACTTGCATGAAGATGCTCCATGATAGTAAGGCTGTGAGGGGCTTACAAGAACTAATCAATCGGTGCACTGGTAAGGATGGCACTACTAGTGAACTACACATGGTCAAGAAGCTTGGAAAGCATAGGCAAGGTCCTGATGGGAGATGAGGCTCACTGCGTAGATAGGGGAATACGAGATGGACCAAGTTATCCTAGATCTAGGGTTCGACGTGAATGTTTTACCAAAACAGACCTGGGAGAGAATGGGGAGACCTACACTCTAGTGGTCTATGATATAGTTAAGGATGGTGAATCGACAGAAAATTATCCCAATGGAGAGGCTGCAAGGGGTCACAATTGATATTGAGGGTGCAAGCATGCTGGCGGATTTTGAGGTAATAGAGATTGTGGATGATAGCAATCCCTACCCTGCGCTCCTTGGAATCGATTGGGCCACTGACATGAATGGGGTAATCAACCTAAAGAAGTAGAATATGATATTTGAAAACAATTCGCTCCACGTAGTGGTGCCACTGGGTCCCGTGGAGGGATCGCGCTATAAAAAACCAGTTAGAGATTACGAAAGCGATGACGATCTGGACCAGATTTACAAGATAACAACGTGAGACCAGGATTGGGTGAATGAGACAGTGGACGGATGCATTGCACGGAATCGTGAAAGCTCCTGCACGTCAGATTTGTATGAAGAATTGGAGCATTGGTAGAACCAACTCCATGAAGTCTCGATGCTACGTTGTATTATGATGACCAAATCATTGCGCTATGTGTCATCCAAAGTCAGGAATCTGCCTCATTATGATGGGCTAACTGATGTTGATTACTTTTTGGATGCATTTTAAAGAGAAGTAATGGAGAAACATCGCTTCCAGGCCTTGGATTGGGTACTACACGCTACGCCTGCAAAATGGTGGGGTATGTACAAGGATAGTTTTATTGATTGGTGTGACTATAGGAGGATGATAAGAATACGTTTTGGGCAGCCAAAAGTATGGATGACAAATATGTATGATGGAAGAGATGACACACGCAATCATCTAGATAAATGGAATAAGGATTATGGTGCAGAACCCTAGCCTAATTGGGTGCATCTGTCTTGTCATAACCTGGGTGTCATACCAATAAATTTGTACTTGGAAACCGAGCTTTGCCATGGCACAAAAGAATGGGACATCCTGTGCCAGGGATTTTTAATGATGTTCAACTTCGAGGATGGGTTTGATTGTATTGACACGATGCTACAGGAGGTTAAAGTAATGATCTTTAGGATACCACGAGATCCTTTGGAATTAATCCAACCTGATTGGACTACCCAGTTGAGTCATGCACTAGAATGCTATAATGTGACCGTCGAAGAAGAAGATGAGGATCCCAGAAAAGTTAATATTCCAGAAACTGAAGGTCACCACAAGGTTGAAGGTCCGTAGATAGAGGATCCTGACATAACTGTGCCACTAAAAACCAGGCAGGTCAACATTGGCACAGAGCTAGAACCAAAATTTGCAAAGATTGGGGACTATTGGGATGATGCAACAGTAGACAAGGTCACTGAGCTCCTTCGCGAATATCAGGATTTGTTCCCCACAAAGTTTTCTCATCTAAAAGGGATAATATAGATCTAGGTGTCATGAAGATCACCCTGAAACCCTATGCGAAGCCTGTAAAACAAAGACCTTATTGCCTTAATCCTAAGTATAAGGAAATGGTTCACACTGAGTTGGATAAGATGCTCATGGCAAGAATTATTGAACTAGTATAAGAGTCTAATTGGGTAAGCCCGATAGTGGTTCAGGAACAGAAACATAAAGAATAAATAAGGATATGCGTGGATCTACAGAAGCTAAATGATGCTTGCATGCATGACCCCTTCTTGACCCCATTCACTGATGAAGTCTTGGATAATGTAGGCGGCCAAGAAGCATACTCTTTCACTAATGGGTTATTTGGATATCATCAGATCAAAATCGCGCCTGAAGATAAAAGTAAGATGACCTTTGTGATGGAATGAGGATGTTTTTAGTATACTATAATGCCTTTTGGGCTAAAGAATGTGCCAACAATCTTTTCACGTGTAGTCATTGCAGCATTCAAAGACTTCATTCATAAGTTCCTGGAGGTGTACTTTGATGATTGGACAGTGTTTGGATTGGTCAAGCGTCATGTGGCAAGTCTGCCCTTAATGTTAGATACATGTCAAAGGTACGAGATCATGCTCAATCTGAAGAAGTGTATGTTTTGTCCCTTTTGGGATCTTGCTAGGGAATGTGGTGTGTAGACATGGATTGATGGTAGACCCTGTGAAGATCATGATGATAATGAACTTGGAGGCACCAAGGAATGTGAAACAGCTGTGCATGACCCTGGGGCATATTGGATACTATAGGAAGCTCATCAAGAGCTATGCCCAGATCACCATACCCATGGAGAAGTTGTTGAAAAAGGATGTTACATTCTATTGGGATGATGAATACCATAAGAGCTTGGACGTGCTCAGAGAGAAAATGGTCATCGTGCTGATCCTGGTCTTTCCAAACTGGAAGAAGGAATTTCATGTGCACGTGGATGCATCATGTATCGCCCTGGGGGCTGTGCTGACACAAGCGGGCGAGGGGGAATTGGACCATCCTATAGCATTCATGAGTAGGAGGTTGTCTAAGGTTGAGAAGAACTATTCCACTTCAGAGCACGAAGGACTAGCCATGGTAAACATGCTCCAAAAGTTTAGGAACTATTTGCTAGGTGGAAATTTTAAGATGTATACAGATCATTTTACGTTAAAATACTTGGTTAATAAGCCTGTGTTGGGGGAAAGATCTGTAGGTGGTTGTTATTATTCCAGGAGTATGATTTTGAAGTTATTGTGAAGCTTGGATGGTTAAATGTGGGAAGAGATGATCTGTTGCGCATTGAAACAGGAGAGGAGCCCACTAATTTGGAGGAAGGACTTCTTGATATGCAGTTCTTTGTAGTACGCATCACTGACAGTCACTTTGAAGATATCATACCATTCCTGACAACGGGGACTTCCCCAGAAGGGTATATAAGCTAACAGAAGAAGGAGTTAGTAGTGTGCATAACAAAATTCTCCATCATTGCAAGACATTTGTACAAAATGGGGTCTGACGAAATATTGCAACGTTATGTACCTAACTTTGAGCAAAGAAGCATCCTCACATAGGCTTATGGAGGAGGTATAGGAGGACATTATGCAAGAAAAGTGATAGTGCATAAGGTTATGCATGCTGGATTGTGGTGGCGAACTCTGCATAAGGACGTGAAAGCATATTGTAGGGTCTGTGATGCATGTCAAAGAACTGGAAGGCCATTGCGAAGGGATGAACTTTCATTGACACCGCAAGTGACATTACAACCATTTGAGAAATGGGCAATTGACTTTATGGGACCAATTCAGCCTCCGGGAAAGAAAACAAGTGCGTGGTACATCATCACCACAACAAAGTGATTGACCAAATGGGTAGAGGCATAGCTTGTGAAGGATTGTACCGGTGTGACAGTAGCCAATTTTCTTTTTGAATATGTATTGACAAGATTTGGCTGTCAAAAGATCTTGACGATCGATCGCAGTATGCACCTCCTTAATGAAACACTCAGTGCGTTGACGGAAGAATTTCAGGTGTATCATTAGAAGATCACACCTTATCACTCGCAAGCTAATGGGACGGTGGAAGCATTCAATAAAATACTAGAGAATGCACTGACAAAGGTCTGCAATGCTTAGAGAAGTGATTGGGATATGTGCGTAGCAGCGATGCTATGGGCCTACAGAACAACTTCCCAAAAGTTGACTGGGCAAATGCTTTTCAAACTTGTGTATGGCATAGAAGTTGTGGTGCCAATGGAATACATTGTACCTAGTCTACACATAGCGGCACTCATAGGAATGGCAGACGCGAAGCCTTGGAAGAGAGGCTTGCACAGCTAGCAAAGCTTGAAGAAGACCGATTTCTAGCTGGATTTCATCAACAAGCTCAAAAGGAGAGCAAAAATGCATGGCATGATCGACACAATAAACTGCGCACCTTCCAGGTAAATGATCTAGTTTTGCTATTTAACAACAAGTTTGATAAATTTCTAGGAAAATTTAGGATGCACTGGCTGGGGCCCTATGTCATCAAAGAGATTACCGACGGTGGAGCAGTTCAGTTGGTTAAGTTAAATGGGGAGCCCTTCCCAGGAAAAGTGAATGGTAGTCGATTGAAGCCATACACTGGTGATCTAGCTAGGTGACTATATGAAGGAAGCATAGTCTTAGCGCTCTAGGTAGCTGAAAGGAGGTGCGAACTATAAACTACATTGCTTGGGTCAAGGAACTGCATGATGAAGAAACTGCACAAAATGAGGAGATGTCACAGAGATAACACAAGCGCGTGGAAGGCTACGCTACCTAGGATAAAACCGCGCAAGTCAGCCTAGAAGTGACCGTTAAATTCATGGAAAATTTTAGGGGCGAATTTTCGCCCTTGTGCGAAATTAAGGGGTTTTATATTTTTATTGGGCGAATGTTTTGTATCACAGTATTGTTACAAATTGCCTCAAATTTATTTTATAAAAAAATTAGGTATACAGGTTAGCCCACCCTATTTTAAGGGAGAGAGTAAAAAAAGTAAATTTAACCCTTGAAATTAGGAGCTACAACCTTCCATTCGCCGTAATTTTCAAGAATAGGTATTTATGATAGTTATTTCACCCTCCACATTCAGTGCAAAAAAGGTTTTTTTCTTTCATTTTCCCATATTTCATGGTATTGGGGTTAATTTCGAGAATATAACCTTATTTTTTGGAACAAATGGTCACAAAAGAATAATTCATTTTATTTAAAAATTCAAGTCTCTTATTTTCATGTTTATTTAAATATTGAATAATGTTCTTGCCATATTCCAAGTTTGCATCTGTTTAGTCATAATCATATAAAGAATAATGGAAAACATTTTTTTATATTTACTCCATAAGTCACGTTATATTTACGTGTAAATAAATAAAAATATAAATAAAGTGGAGTATGGTAAATAAATAAAACCTCTTTTTATACTTACTCCAAAGGTATGGTAAATAAATATAAATATAAATAAACTAGAGGTATGGTAAATAAATAAAACCTCATTTTATATTTAGTCCATAACCCTCTTTCTGTTTAAGAAGGCTCAAAAAACAGGTTTTATTTAAGTGAATCCTATGGGCCAAATACCATATTTATAAAATAGGTATGGTGAATTAATAAAAATATAAATAAATGAGACGTATGGTAAATAAATAAAACACTTTTTTATATTTACTCCAAAAGTCACATTATATTTAAGAACACTCAAAAAATGTGTTATATTTAGGTGAAGCCTATGGGTCAAATACCATGGGTCAAATTATTATTAATACCATGCAAAAAAACATTATTAACCCTAATATTAGTATTAATAAAAAAAGATGGCACATGGTATTGACCCATGGTATTCACGTGGAATGTAGGCTATTTAAAGGGGGGAATTAAACCAGCATAGATCCATCTTTACTCTAGATCTACTAAGCCCCAGGAGGGATCAAATATCGTGATATGCAAACTAGCATAGAGTGAAAAAATATTTGATCCTTGGACTTGGTAGATCAAGGGTAAATATGGATCTTGTAATGTAATGTCACTTAAACATTTTAATTTGGTTAAAATAAAAATCAATTATTAATTTTTATAAATTACTAATAGTAGTTTTTAAGCTCCAGGTTTATGATAACCCATGGTAATATCATGGTACTCATGTGAGCATAGACTATTTAAAGGGGAAATTCTATTAGCTTAGGTCCATCTTAATTCTGGGTCTACCAAGTGCTGAGAGGGATAAATAGATTTCATCCCTCCAAGAGTGCTAGAAGTGGAGTTAAGATGGATATAGGCTAGTTTTCATGATAATGAAGATATTAAATAGACTTAGGAAATTATATTATAAAAAAACATCTTAAGGTGAATGGTTAAAGCTACATTTAGTCACTTCACAAAATTTAGTAAAAAATACTAATATCTCCATTAATATTGGTTTTTCTTATTTAACAAAAAAAAATTCAAAACAGTGAAATCTTATCACTCTTTCCGCATCACCCTTGCAGAAGAGAGATAGTCAGTGCGCAGATTTCCCACCATGTTTCAAACGTTTTCCCACCATTTTTCAAACGTTCTCAATATGATATCTTCATGAAAAAGTTAAGGTACTGATGTTGGATTAGTTGTTTGAAAAATACATTGGTTTGAACAACCTTTCATCTTCTCTGTTATTCTTAATTTGTCGTAATGATCCGTAGGGGTTAAGCCAATGCTTGAAAAATATGTTGGTTTGTACAACCTTTCATCTTCTCTGTTTTTCTTAATTTGTTGTAATGATCTATAGGGGTTAGGCTAGTGCACCATATGCACTTCTTTTCATTAGATCCCCTTCAGACCTTTGGGATACCTACTACTTTCTTATAATATATAGTTGGGGCTAGCTACTTGTTGGCGTGTTGTGGTAAACAAAGTTTGTGTGTGTGTGTGTGTGTTTTTTTATCTCGCCATTGGAGTCTATGGAATAAGAAAGAAATTTGATAGCTTGACAAAAGTGATACAATATATATATATA
>APFE030620801.1:3195-24578 GCA_000404065.3 Pinus taeda | reverse complement strand
TTATCTTGTAGTTGGACTTTATGGAATAAGAAAGAAATATGATAGCTTGACAAAAGTGGTAGAGAAAAGATTAATCTCTCCTACATTGACAGAACTGGTGGTCAAGAGCAACACCTACAAGAACTTTGTTGTGGAATATTATCAAAACTAATAGAAGGATATGAAAGAGTGTACAGTGAGAACCTTAACAAACATGGCCACTGAAACTTGCAACATTGTTTGTAGGAAGAGAAAATTATGTTTCTTTTTTCCAAACATGTATGTTAGTATATTACAATTTAATGAATATGTTTTCCTATTATCATATATGGTTTCATACTTTAACAAAACATTCGCAAAGACTTCAGCTTTTATTATTCAGTGAAAGATTTGCCAAGATCTTACAAGATTTTATAATTCAGTGATAGACTTTCCATGACTTTAGAGGATAATGTAATCCAGTGAGAGATTTGTCAAAAAAAATTATATATACATATTATATTATTGATAAAATCGCCTCCCATTTTTCCTATGTATCATGGGGATTTGCCCATTTATTATACATATAAATTTAGGGTGGTTCTTAAAATTTTCCCTGGTTAAAGTCACTTTTCATGATTTGATGACAAAAAAACGGCCAAATGGAGTGGGGCAGCAACATTTTAGACGAAATTTATGGGCGAGATCCTTGAAAATCTGCTACCAATCTAGCATTAATGAACTGATTTCGGGGGGAACAGTCTGATTTGAATTCAAAATGGTCTATAAATTGCATGTGGCTACCCAACGAAGAACATTTGGCATTTTGAGCACTGAGTTGTTGAGCTCTCTGACACGTATGAACCGTGAATTCTTTGAAGCTCTGATAGCGAGTTTGGCATTTGAGCAAGTACCAAAAGAGACACAAGAACTATTGGATAGTGTCATGTTGACATCGGTAGAAATCGTAGATATTGGGAAAGCAGTGACAATCGAAGGGGCTATGCTAGAGGTTGCTGTGGAAGCAGAGGGAACTGCTCTGGAGGTTGCAGAGATACCCAAGTCGTCGTGGTCACCTAGACCAAGGCCTACCCAGAACCAGGAAGGCACGAAATGCAAGAAAGGAAAGCAGGCCACGACATCACCGATGCACGCGTCACCTAGGAGAAACTCATCGAAGGACAAGCCCACCGCTCAAGAAAAGGGAAAAACAATTAACCTAGAACCAGAGGAGGAAGAAATTGAGGATATCCCAATGGACGATGAGGATCTTGGGATAGACACGGAGGATGTTGAAGTTGAGGGGTCTGACCCCATTACTAAATTTCCTAAGTACATCCCTTCACGTAGGGGCAAGGCCAAGGTGCCTAAGGACATTGACGAAAGCAAGGTCACCTTGTACACACCTTTGCTACTGAACAAGATTTTTTTGAAGGACCGCGCTTGGGGTGGATTCCAATGTTGAAATTAGGGGACTAGGACTTAGCTGACACCAAGTGATTCCCTCACCTAGTGATAGACTAGCTGATGCACCGCATCCTCCATAAGACCACCGGGGTGACAATGTTGGAACCACGGAAGTGGCTCAAAGGAGTGGATAATTCAGGTCTGCTCAACCTGCTATGGGTGTCCCACTACAATCGCACACCCATTACCTTGCTAGTAATCAAGCATATGCTATGCTTGGTACATGATGGGTGTCTGTGGATGGAGGAGCCAATACCCATCAATGGTAGACTAATCCATAGAATCACAAAGCTATCATATTCAAGGGAGAATCTAGTTATGATGTTTGGTGGAAAGGCGAGCGAACCGACCCTCGTAGAGGCCATGAAGAAGAAGTTCAAATTAGTAAAGAAGATGTGCGACTATGCTATCACAAGTATTTTTGACCCTGCGGTCAAAGTGGCCACACAAATATTGGCAAGGAAGGTCATGTGGAAGTGTCACTCCTATGAAGTACCAGCGCCCGTCGTAGCTCTAACGACCCAATGCATGAAGGGGGTTCAATTTAATTGGGCGCGCTACCTCCATGGTGAGTTCCTTGCGAATTTCCGTGAGGCGCAAAATCTCAGCAAGACCTTCCACTATGCTTGGATATTGCTTTCCATCATGCTATTAGCTTAAGAGCCACTCGAAGACAGCCAATTTCCATCGGTCACGCCAGCCCTGCTTGAGGCTGCGAAGTACACTTCGCTATGGGTGACTAAAGACCCAGTGGATCAAGGACAACAAGATCTTTTGGATCTTGATGGAGATGAACGTGCACATGGCCATCAACCACAAGCCACGATTTTTGTCTACTGTCTTTGATAAATTGCAGTCGTACGCAGAATTTAAGGCTGATTCCACCATGTATCCATAAGGGTGGGAAATGAACCCAAGCAGAAGTCGCATGACTTGCCCTACTTAGCGACGGATGATGTGATTCAAGCAGTTATTGGTAGTTGGCTGGCATAATGGCACACTGGCTCAAACTTAATGGCGAGATCCAGCAAGACAGTTACACAACGGAAGAAGGATGAATCCAAGCTCAAGATGGAGCAGCTGGCTGAGAAAAGGAGGAAGGAGGCTGAGGATAAGGCTAGGAAAGACTGTGCTGCCACATAAGAGACAGGAGGATAGATAGGAGGAGAGGAGTGTGACTCCAACAAAGATAATTCACCCTCCCCAGAAGAAGAGGAAGAAGAGGACGATCCAACAAAATAGGGAGGAGCGGACCCATAGACACCTCCATTCCATATCAAGCGTGCAAGGGGAGAAAAAAAGTAGGGGCGCAGAAGAAGTCCAAAGCCAACAAGACGTCCATGGACTTGATCACTCTAACAGAGGGGGATATAAATGACATTGGGGATATAGTGTGGGATGCCACCGTGGAGCTACTACAGCAGTTTGAGCAGCAACAACAACAGGAATAGGCATTGGGGGCCATTTAGGCGAATCTGTGAGAGCTGTAGATTCAGGCAACACAGGCTAGCGCGACATCCACCAGTTTGGCCATTGGTACTTTAGAAGCCATCGGGATGTTGTGTGTGATGGACTCCTGAGCCATAGTGCTGCCAGATGGAGCAATGATGACAGAGACTGAAGCTGACAGGCCCGTTGTCAGCACACTCAAGGGAGTAGAGCTGAACTTGGTAGTGCTTCCTAGCGAGGCACTCCTCCTGCTGAAGGATGGGGTGACCGCGGAGCTGAGGGCCTGTGAACAACACGCTTTGCAATTGATCAGTGAGTAGATCATTTACAATGCTCAGATAGTCATACAATGAGATTCTGCCATCGCCACTACAAACGACATGATCGATAAGAACAATCGCATAGTTCAGGTCATGGTGGAAGCATGTTGAATGGTCCCAGAGTTGGCCATTCCTGCGGATGAGCTAGTAGATGTGCGCATTCTCAAACTTGCTACGGGAGTGTGTGATGCTCACACAGAATTATCAAAGGTTCAATTGGATTTGAACCTCCAATTGCAGAATTGCAGTTGAAGGCCCAACCTTCGACTCCATCGGAAGTCAAGGAGCAACATGCGACTGCTATTATAGAGGAAATAGCAGTAGTAGAAAGTGCATTGGTAGACTGCACAATGCTTTTTGAATAGTCGTTTGAAGTACTAACCAACCTACAAGAAGACCCTACTATGTAGAAGCTGGAAATAGAGGTGTGAGAGCTACAGTAGCATTGCGATGAGGTAAAAGGGACAGTTCACATTGTTTCCCTCACACAAAGGCTCGCAAAGATGTAGGAGGCCAAGGCACTGAAGGAGCTGGTAGATGCAACTCAACACAAAGAGGCAGTGTTGAAGGCGCGCTTGAAGCCTTGGTTGGACGAGGCCTACTTGATCACGACCTCCATTGAAGGCAAGTTGGTCAGTATGTAGGAGTCTCAATAGAAGCTACAAGTTGACGGTGCCGAGCAAGCAACAGAGTAGTTGGTCGAAGAAATAAAGCAGGTGGCCATGTAGTGCACTGTCGAGGTAGCAGTCGTACAGGTTGAGCTAGGGGGTATTCACGCCAAGATCTTCGCACCCATAGAGTGACTCGAGGGTGAGTCGCCATGTTTGTGTTAGGGAGTTGTTGGGAACTGGTTTCCCCAAGAGATAGTTTTGGGGCTAAAAGCCCATGTTTTGGGGTAGAAGGCCCAAAATTTGTAATAAAAATGTAAAGCCTCCACTTTTTGTGGTCGTAGAGTGTGAAGAGGTCAAAGGGTTGTCTGCCCTTGTTTTGTGAAGTCTCATGTCGATTGTAAAGATTTACCCATGGTCCACGAACCATGGGATTGTATAAAAAGGTAGTCTTAGAAGAGTCTAAGAGAGTATTAGTAATGGTAAGGAGGATTTTTGGGTAATAAGTTCTAAGTGTTCTTGAGTCTTATTTTAGGTAGAGGCTCTACAGCTCAGTGCGCAGAGGCCTAGGGTGGAAGTCTACAGCTGAGTGCGCAGACCCTTGCAACTGTGTGCGTAGGGCGGATAAAGTCTGTACTGAACTTGAGATATAAATAAAGAGAATTATTCTGCAATCAAAGTGTATTATGTCTCTGTTTAATGCATTTGAGTATATTATGTTACGATATGGGTTTACATTATAATGCTTATTTGATGCGTGAATGTATCTGATTATATCTGTTAATTGAACACAAGCAAGAGTAAATGATTATGCGAAGGTAACTGTAAATGCATGGTAGATGAGGTAACACTTAAGATAACTTGGGAACTTATATAGTAACTCAGTCACAGAGGCACATAAGTGCCTAGACCTCGGGTTAGGGCTGCGTGAAGATTAGTCGAGTACCTTCATGGAGGTACTGAAGGATGGAAGAGAAGGAACATCAATAAGCCCTAAATGCTTATCGAATGCACGAAGGCAGGATCAGAAAGTATAGACCGACAACACGATCATCTCAGGGTGTGGAAACTTGGTTCATGCATCCCCCCATACTCCTTCGGGTGAGACTTCGGTTTGCACTCTACAGGCTGATGCTGAAAGGACCAGTAGTGTAGGGATTTTCTTGGCTAACTAGCACTGAACCTCAATCAGGGCCCATCAAGCCAACAGTAGAACATGTGGAGGCTTCTCTACATTGAACATTTATACAAAGGTTCTGAATGGTGAGGCATATGAATCAACAATGTCCATCAATGCCTCCATTGTTGCCTTAGAAATGCAGGGTGGATATTGTTTAAATATCATCTTGTAAACAGGGGTGGCAAAATGATCGGACGACCGAGTGATAACTCCTTTGAAGATGCATTCGAACAAAAAATTACAATATGTGTTCACAGCAGTCTCCGCTGGTGACCATGCCCACTTCAAGCTCAGCAACTCCTGTCGGGTACAGATCACATCTAAGATGTAGGCGGACATGTAGATCTCTACTTTCATAACTTTGGGTGAATGTCGAGCCTTTGTTAACTGTTCCTTCAATTGATGAGCCAACATGTCGGACCAATTACATGGCTTTCCTTCTCTACCCAGTTGGTCTAGTGCGATCACCCAAATCTGTGGGAAGGTTTCCATGCTTTCTTGGCCATACAGTCGACATGAAAATATGACCAAGTATTGGTACACCTTCCATAGTATCTTAGTCTTGTAGATCTGGTTGCATGTCATCTTGAATCTAGCCGGCTCCAATAACCAGTTCTTCAAAATGTCTATGGAGTTGGCACTGCTGCTGGGTAAGCTGAAGGGAGTCTCCAGGATAGTCATGTGCTCTGACATCTGATACATTTCATCATAATCCTGTGCCTAGAAGGTTGCAATCTTCGTCTCATTGACACTGGTCAAGGTCATCATCTTGGGATCAGTGTGCAAGACGATCTAGTGTATCATGTCTGCGCATGGGAACGCAGGGTATCTGCATGCAATTTGGTATAAGCTGGACTTGTGAATGTTCACATACACCTGGCGATCTTCGAGGTCTTCCCAAAAAGTTCCTACAAATTCTTCATTGACCTCATGCCATTTCAGCTTGATGTCCTTGTCTAGAAATAACTTGGTATCTTCATAGATCAGTAGACTTGAGGACATTCGCTCAACTATTACTCCAGTTGCACTTCTGTCAGTGTCCTTTGATCTTGCTCTCTTGGAGGCCATTGATCCTGTACTACTAAGAGGCATATGAACACCTGAAAGATCTAGATACAAAGCGACATGCATAGCAAGAAATCTGTCAGTGAAAACCAAAGTGAATTTGGGAATGACATGATACATACCTGGGGATTGATAGGCAAAGATTACATAATTTATTCTGGGAGGCTGGGAGACTAGGTGCCAAACTTGTGTAAAAAGCAGTCTGGACTATCTAGGGAGGTTAACTAGCTATTGGATTTGCGCAATGCACAATCCAGGCTAACCGCTGACTGTTGGAATTGTGGAATGTGCAATTTCAGTTGGCAATGATTGCATGCTCAATGAATGCATTGCGCAATTTTCTGGGCCAACAGTCATTGTCTCTCATAAATGCACAAAGTAGTCATGGAGGATAGTTCCTGGGCAAAAATGTGCATTTCTGGAGAGGAAGACAGAGCCTTCCTTTCCCGGATTGTGCAATGCTATCTTGGTGAGGCAGAGTCTGAGCCAAGGCTGGCCAGACTTGTCGACGGGAAACTGAAAGCAAATGTGAAAGTGAATGCATGGTGATACTGAGTGAAAGCAGAAG
Source organism: Pinus taeda (assembly GCA_000404065.3). Lineage (NCBI taxonomy): Eukaryota > Viridiplantae > Streptophyta > Pinopsida > Pinales > Pinaceae > Pinus > Pinus taeda. The sequence continues at coordinate 17,963 of APFE030620801.1, read as the reverse complement.
TGATTGATCATGAATGCAAACATTAAATGAAAGATTCATAAAACAAGACAACATGCATGTGGGTTAAGCGAGTCACTGAATCGGCAAACGTTTGTGCAAAATAGTTTCATGCATGCGACAATAGTGAGATAGCAATGAAAACTGAAACGGAGCTAGTACAAGCTAGTATGCATGTAACGATAGCAAGCATTCAAATAAATCAATAAAACAACACTCACACAAGTGAAAACACAAAAAGCGACAGAAATGCTAAAAAAGACAAGTTGAGACCACTTACTCATGAATAGTTGAGCCGGATGTGTCGAAGAGTCCTAGATGTGTTGTGGGATGTCAAAGCTCCAAGATCGATGTGAAAGAATGAGCTTTGATGCGTCGAATAAATACTTTTGGGCTCATGACGTGCATGCCACAAATAAAGGAAAAAGCGACACTTGGAGTGAATATTCTAAAACAAACTTTGCATGTAACCTCCATTAGCTAAAAATAGCTCCTTGAATCAAGGGATGATTTTTGCATGTTGGCTTTTGTTATTCCTATAAAAGGAAAGCCATGTATGCAAGTCAAGTTTCCTTGGTCCCAGGTGGAATTGGTTAACCCAATTGCAAATGCAAGAGGCTGCTCAACTGCTGGGAGAAAATGTGCATCTATGGATGGGAGTTGGGCTAGCTGCCTAGGTGATTTGTGCAATTCCTAGGCTGAGCAACCCTACTAGGAAGAATCGCGTAATTTTCTGGATGAAAAATGGCTAGCAGAATTGTGCAATTCTTGAGCCCAACAGACTACCAGACAAAATTGCGCAATTTCTGGAGGGAAGGCTAGTTGCCCTCCATAATTGTGCAATTTCTTGAGGGAGCTGCTTAGCATGTAGCTGGACCAAGTTCGGAGGAACAAGGTGTAAGGGGAATGCATCAAGCTTTGATTGACAAGCTGTCTTTCTGCAATAAAAACACTAAAGCTTGTATACTTGACAAAGCAAGACAAGGTGTTGCGCAAGGTTGGTAGGGAGGCTCTAAAACGAAGCTAAGGAAAAATTTTGGAGGGTGGTTGTAGACGCTAAAACAGGTTGGGATAACTACCAGTAAGGATAAGATAATCAACATAAGGAACAAGAATGATAAGGGACTTACCCACTTTCTTGGTGTAGATAGTATTGTCGGAATGATGCCTAGAAAAGCCTGTATCTAAAAGAAAGTTATCTATTTTGGCATACCAATCCCGAGGGGCTTGCTTGAGACCATAAAGGAATTTCTTAAGTCAAGATATAAGGCTAGAATATTTTTGTATAAAAACAAGAGGTTGTTCCATATAGATTTCTTGATGCAAGTCCCCATGCAAGAAGGCAGATTTAACATTCATTTGATGGACTTCCCATTTGAAAGAGGCAGCAAGGGAAAGAACAAGGAAGATAGAGTTCATTTTGGCAACAAGGGAGAAGGTTTTAGTATAGTCAATGCCTTCAACTTGTGAAAAGCCCTTAATAGCAAGACAAGCTTTATGTTTATCAACTTTTCCATCTAGTCAAAACTTGGTTATGTAAACCCATTTGCATCTAACAAGTTTTCATCCCTTTGGAATAGTAACAAGGTCCCATGTATCATTTTCCAATAATGAACGATATCCTTCACCCATAGTTGTGTCCCAATCTGGATGGCTTGAAACTTCTCCAAAGGTGTGAGGATCATAATTCACTGAAACTTGATCCAATAAAGAAGAGGCTCTATTGAACTGAGAAAGTGTACGAAATTGATCTGTGGGATCACCTGCAAGAGAACCTGCTGCATCCCGAGTAACGCGGACCCATTTTGGAGGTTGGGGAGCTGAAGGAATATCCTGAGAAGGTGGGGGAGGATTTTCATCCTCATTGTAATCATCTGAAGAAGGAATATTTTCAGAAGTAGAAGAGATAGAGAGAGGTGGCACATCCACTGAACTAGGCTTGTAGGTTGATATGTTTTCATCAAACTTTACATTTCTTTTAATGATTATATTTTTGGGGTTAGGTTGAAGAAGTCTATATCCTTTGACATCTTTTGAATATCCAACAAAATACATTTTTCACTCTTAAGTTCTAAGGCTTTATGTTTCTTATCCTGAATATGGGCACATTCTTCACTTCCTTACATATGGTATAATTGAGCTCCATGCTTCTGGAGTGATATTCTTTAAAACCTTAGTAGGAGTGCAATTTACTATGTAATTCGCACAGTTAATTGCTTCTGCCCAAAAATTAAGACTATGTCCTTTAGATTGAAGCATACAATTAGTAATTTCCTTTAAGGTGTGATTCTTCCTTTCAGCTACACCATTTTGTTGAGTGTATGGAATAGTATGTTGTAATTGAATTCCATGCTTAGTTCAAAAATTGATGAATTTTTTGTTAACATATTATTTCACGTTATCAGATCTTAGCTTAAGAATTTGATGTCCAGATTGTTTCTCGACAAAGGCCTTAAAGGCCAAAAACATGTTAAAGACTTCACTCTTGAGTTTTAAGTACACCCAAGTGTGTTTGGAGAAATTGTCAATGAAAGTTAAGAAATACTTGTAACCAGAGAATGAAACAACTGGAAGTGGACCACATAAATCACTATGCACAATATATAAAGGGTATGAGGCATGCCAAGAGGCACATTTTTCAAAACTATCTCAATGATGTTTTCCGAGTACACATCCAGAACAAACACCATCTTCGCAAGATACCATAGGAAGATCTGTCACCATATTTTCTTTACATAGATTTTGAAGGGAGCGATAGTTTAAGTGACTAAATCTCTAATGCCAAAGTTTGGTCACTTCATCATTATGATCAACAAATACCGATGAAGATTTGATGATCCAAAGTTTCAGAAATTATACAACCTTATAGAATCATCAGCAATGCCAGTAGCTAAAATCTATCTAGGGTCTCTTAGGTCCTTAATTACAACATCATGAGGTAAAAATTCCACAGTTTTACCTTCACCTGAATGAGTTATCCGATATACAAATAGAAGGTTGCAGGATAAGGTAGAAACACATAATACATCATTAAATTGATCATTGTCTAGATGAATAGTTCTAGACCCTACAACACTAAGAGATCTATCATCACCAACATATATATTTTTGGTGTTACAATCATTTAAAGAAGAAAATGTGGCTTTGTTTTTGGTCATGTGATAAGAATCTCCAGAATCAATGAACCAATCATGAGAATGAGAAGAAGAAGATACATTTAGTGCATAGCCAGACTGAGATGCTTGACAACCACATGCAGAAAGTGTTATTCTTGAAGATGAAGTTGAAGTTGAAGAGTGTTGTAAATGGATGTTATGCTTCTTCATTGCTGCTTCCAAGGCTTCCATCTTCTTAAAGCATTGGATTCTAAGTGGCCATCACGATTACAAAATTTACAATGTCTATCAGTCTTCTTCCATTTGTTTTTATTTTCCTTATCATTTTGTTGAGTTGATTTTTCATTTTTAGATTGAAATTGCTTAGGACCATTATTTGGTTTAGGAGCATTCTTTTTAGGATGTTGCTTCTTAGGATTCTTTTAACTTGGTTGTTGTTGAGCTGCTAAGGCTTTCGTAGAAGATTTTCCAGTATTAAGAAGATGAAGATGTAAGAGCTTTTCTTGTTCTCTTATTAAATAATCACAAAAGGCATCGAAAGAGGGGGACTTGTACTCTTTTCCTTGATAAATAAAGGATTCTCTAGTGGAATGGAAGGTGGAAACAAACACAGAGTAGGTTGGTCCTAACTTAGTAAGAAATAGATAGGAATACCATCTTCCTTCTTCACCTGAACACCTTCCAAGAGAAGTCTAAGGGTGTTAAACTTGGACAAAAAATCTTCCATGGAAGAAAAATTATTGGGGTCCAAAGTAAGCAACTCATTTTCGATTTGATGGGCTCAAATTTCATTTTTAATTCCAAAAAAAGTGGTGATCTTTTTCATTACTTCATTGAGGGTATCAATTTATGTGATATGGAATCTAAAGTCTAGAGAAATAGACATCCCTATCAACCCACGTGCTTGATCTTGCTTATTTTATCATTTGGATATCTTATCTTCATCTTTAGGTTTAGACTCTTAGCCTGAGGCTATTCTATAAAGATCTTTACTTTTGAGCAAATCCACCATGTAGGATAGCCATTGAAAGTAGTTCGTGTTGCTAAGAATAAATAGGCATGGAATTTCCATTTTAAAATAATCTAAAGCTGTATATGTTGAAAATAAGTGTTCCAATGGAAATATCTCAAAAAATTAGGCTGACTAAAAAAAAAAGGGCTCTGAATGGCTTCCAAGTAAAAAAGTTATACCCTTTTGAAAAAACATTGTTGAAGATGCCAAGGAACCATGTGAATGTTGGGAAATTGATGATAATGTTATATTTAAAAAAAATTCCCCCCTCTTTCGAAACTTAATCTAATTAGCTCACTTTTAAAAAAAGATTACTTTATGTGACCCACTTTTATAAATAAGTGAAAGTCACTTTTACAATGTTACTTTATGAACTATCCACTAAATTGTAACTTAAATAAAAGATAAAGTGACTTTCGAATTATAAGTAACTCACTTTTTATAATGGGTGAGAACATTTTTACATAAAGTAACTTTAAAACATAATTTACATGTGTTTTTTGAAAAAATAACTCAACAAAAAGAAAGACTTGAACCCAAGAGCTCTATTCCCATAAACTTTAAACCAAGTGAGTTAGTTAAAAGATTTAGTAATTGTCGGAAAGGAGGAACAAAAAAAACAAAAACACAAATAAAAAAATCAAGCAAAAGTATGCATGCCTTATGGCTTAAAGTTAGATTTGGGTTAGTCCCCCAAAAACTAGATATTTTCCTCAATGTTTTTTATTTTCCAAGATCACACTAAGGCACAGCGGAAAAAAGCATACGCATGAGAAAAACATTTCTTTTTGTTTCTGTTTTTCTTAGATCCCAGAGAGTCGCAGGGAAAAGAGCATATGCAGAAATGAAAGGTATAGATCCGGTAATATATATAATTTATATATTTTATATTATAATATATATATTATATAATATATAATATATATCAACTAAAATAAATAATGATATTGACTATAATTGCAAATAAAGACTATATACCTCAAGATCTGAAAAATGATGTAGTTAGGGCTACCAGAACCTTTTCACATGAAATGAAAAGGGTTCCTCACTGAAACAGATGATCCTAACATAATAGAGCAGTCAACTCAACCCAAAAGCAGTCATAAATAGTAGATATAGGAAATGACAGTCAAATGCAGTTGTACTGGCTTTGGGTTTGGACCACCAATGAATGCGGCCCTTGAATTGCTTTGATACCATGTAGGAATTTACAGGGTAAGCTCCTTAGATTGAACAACAAAGGACATCGCTCACAAAAAAATCACAGATCAATACACCAATATTCTTGACGTGGTTAAAACCCTCAAAGAGGGAAACAGTCCATGGCCTGAGCCAACACGGCCACTTCACGCAATTTATTAATGTAAAAGAAAGAAAATTTACATAAGCTTCTCCCATAAAACGGTCACAGAAAAATGACCTTCCATTCTCTTTAAATAGAGAACATGGACCAATCAAGTGTTAAGCCATAGATCAACTATTGGTAATACTGAGGAGAGAATGAACCGTTAGATCACTTCATGTCTAGAACATATCCCGACTGTCGGATTGTAAGTTACAAAAAGTTCATAACAAAGAAACACACTTTACCTAAGTATGTTGGCATTATGATATAGGTGTTGTCCTTGATTGAAACTCACTCAGGATAGTTCAGATTTGATAAAGGGAAACTCACATTGCAACAAGTCAATTCAAAGGTAACAGGGAAATGGTACAAAAGAACATGAAGTTGGAACAAAGGACTACATATTAGAATCAAGAAGTTGAAGACAAAGGATGTTTTAAGTTATTTTAAGTTGTATACGCAGGTTCACTTTATCCAAGCAACGTATACATGCTGGTTCACATAAAAAAAAGGGCGTATACATATGCATGCACTTTCACATGAGGAAAAGCGCATATGGGTTGGAAAATAAAGGAAATTTAGGATTAAAGAATACCAAGGGTTAATACCATGGTATTAGTCCACAATATTGACTGGAGTAATGGTTATTTGATCCCATCCAAGAATACCACATGCCCTAAGTGTTGTTTTTGTCCGATGTATTGAGGAAGGCCAAAAACTATATAAGGAGGAGAAGATCAAAGGACCAGATGTGCAAATGAAAGGATTTCTCAGAAATACTTCTATCTAAAGTATATTTTATGCTGTAGGGGCTATGATTATGATATGATCTAAAAAAATTTGTGCACCTTGGATATAATGTTGGATCAGGATCATGAGACCTAAAATGAATTATCATTGGATGATCTAATATTGGTTGGGCTAGATTTGATTACTTACGCATGTTTTATTCTTTAAATGTCATGATCTAGGTATGTCTGAATTTTGGAATAGCAACAAAGTTGTAAGTTAATATTTGCATATCTATATGTTGGTTTGCCTTGGTAAAGGCACATATACATGTAGGTTCGACTCTTCTAAGTAGTGTACTCAAAAGAGAAGCTTGCTGTTCAGAAATGACCAATCTATCTAATCGGCGTTGTTGTTTTACTACTATCTTTCAATGAAGTCTTCTTAGATTTGAAAGTAAAATTGAATGCATAAGGAGTTTGGGTCTGATTGATTGATTGATTAAGTGAGAAGGGTTATCTTTGTTGTTGACTATATGGATCTTTGTAAATTGACAGTAGATGTTCAGAATATTACTCGTTGGTTCAAATTTGAGTCAGAATTTTGTATGATTTAGTATTTTGGAGGTATACGTAGGTTTTGTTATAGGAAGTAGCATATACACGCATGTTGGGTTCATTAAAGTAGTGTATACATTCTGATATATGATTTTTCAGGTTGCAGCTGGTTCTGAATGATGATGCGGGTTTCTAGGTTCAGCATAGTGTTTTGGTGACAGTGATATGACTATTTAGATTGACTAGTTTTTAGTTGATGCAATGATTATTATAGAGTTTGAGCTTCAAAGTTTCCGATGGGTCCAATGTGAAAACTTGATGAAACAAGGCCTTCATATTGTGTTGTTGTGTACCAGGAGCATCCAGACTGAAAATTAATGAAACGTGGTCCCTAGAGGAAGAGAAAAGGTCATAGCCTTCTATAATCTGGTGCCTATGTACTAGTAAACATATTAGCTAGTACAAGAGCTAAGGGGGTTGTATCTCCCTTCCAGTAGAAGCTGGAAAATGAGAGAAGGTTGTAGCCTTCTACAAGTGGGTGCCTACGTACTAGTATGAGTCTGCACCAGTACAAGATTGTAAACCGATTTCTTTATATTAAGAAGACAGAGATGACAATAACAGGTGGTTTTTCTCTTGCATTGGGTTTCCACCTTAAATCTTTGTGTTCATGTGTGTTGCTTATGTGTGATGGTTTATTCTATTATTACTGCACATAATTACTGTATAATAAGATATTGATGCACTGATTAAGGATCAACACATGACAAATTAACTAAATCATAATTTCTCTAGGTATACGTTGGTTTCTTTAATTACAGTAGCGTGTGCAAGAAAGTTCACTTCACTGAAGTAGCATATATAAATATGATTGGGAAATGAAATATTATTGAATTGTAATACTGATTCACCCCTCCTCTTAGTATTATTTCCAACAATTGATATCAGAACAAGTCCTTCAGAAGAAGCTTAATTGCTTGAAGGGAGATCTTTCAAGATGAACAATCACGAAGGCATTGGATCTATTAGACCACCAATCTTCAATGGGAACAACTTGGTAAATTGGAAAATAAGAACTAGAGCCTATCTTCAGTCACTTGGAGTCGATGTTTGGGAAATTGTGGAAGGAGGATACCAATTTCTAGCATCAATACCTACAGATACAATAGGTAAGAATTTATATGAAATGAATTCCAAAGCAGACAATACTTCATTGGGAAGTCTGTCAGAATCAAAATTCGTCATAGTCATGCAACTCAAGACAATCAAAGAGATATGGGACAAAATCATTCAGAGCTACGAAGGAGTCTCCTAGGTAAAACGTGCTAAGCTCCAAACTCTCATAATTCAGTATGAAACTCTTAAGATGCAAATGAAAGTATTGCTAGTTACTTTGTACTTGTAGATGAGATTATTAATTGTATGAATAATTTGGGTGAAGCGATAAAGGAGGCTACTTTAGTAGAGAAAATTTTGAGATCCTTGTCTTCTAAATTTGAGTCAAAAGTATCTGCCATGGAAGAAAAGGAGTATCTTCAATCTATTACTGTGGTTCAACTTCATGGAATTATAACTACCTTTGAAATGAGGAAAGGAGGTCCATCATATATGAGAGAAGCCACTTTCAAAGCTTCAGCTAAAGGAAAAAAAAAGGAAAAGAACAATGAAAAACTAGAACGTGAAGTTGTGGATCTAAGAAAAAAACTTGAGAAGACAAAATATCTTAATCTTATATTTTCTAAAGGATCAAAAACTTTAAATGAAATCATCAAGGTTCAACATTATCCTCTTATAAAGACACATCTTGGATATATTGAAGAATCATCCCAATCACAAAAGCCATCAACCTCCACCAAAAGCTATCTTGATGCAGCAAGGACCAGTGAACAATATGTCAATCATCAGCAAAAGCCTAAAAGTACTCATCAGGTAAATCACTCTCAATTTACTCCAAGAATGAACATCAATAGAAGCATCAACCAAAATATAAACAATACCAAAAGATTTTATGATCACAAAAACTTCTCTAATGGACAATGTTTTTCATGCCATAAATTTGGGCATAAGGATGCTCAATGTGTTTCTTACAAAACTATCATGACTAGAGAAGCACAAAATCGAAGGAGTGTAACAAGAATCAAGAAAAGTTATTATAATAACTTTTCTCCTCTTGAAAATGAAATTGAATGTTTGTTTTGTAATAACTTTGGTCATGAAGAATCTGAATGCAGGAGAAAATTTTGACCAACACTTCAAAAGGAGAAAACATCATCAAATTCTAGGGTATGGAGAAAGAAGGAATTTCAACCAGAAAGATGTGGCATAGCTCTATTTGTAGAAGGACAAGAAAATCAGTGGTACATTGACAACAAATGCTCTAAACACATGACAGGTGATAAAGAGAAACTCCATTCATATAATGCTTTAAAAAAGGAAAATTATGTCTCCTTTGGAAATGACACACCAGCCGTCATTAAAGGTAGAGGTTCTATTTATTTGAAAGAAAAGGTTAAAGCTGGAATGTCATGTATGTTGATGGTTTAAAACATAACTTGTTGAGTTTCAGTCAAATGTATGATCAAGGAAATGAAGTTGTGTTTCGATCAAACGGATGTGTGGTTCATGAGCTTGATATAGGAAAGACCGTAATCAAAGGTACAAGAACTCCAAACAATCTATACATACTAAAAGGAGGACAAAAACAATGATATCTAAGAAAAACATATGAAAACTGGTTATGGCACAGAAGGTTGGGGCATCTAAGATTTTCACAAATAAGAAAAGCATGCAGGGTCAAGGTGGTTTGTGATATTCCAGATATCAACATCCCTGAAAGTACCATATGTAAACCATGTCAAGTTGGTAAGCAAACCAAAGTTCATTTCAGTGAAAAAGAAGGATCAACAAGTAAGCCTCTTGAACTCATCCATACTAATTTGTGTGGCCAACAAAGAAAAAGTCATCTCGTCAAGAAGAATACTTTATTTTATTCATTAATGATTTCCCTAGAATGTGTTGGATAGGTCTACTAAAGCATAAAGATGAAGCATTTGAAAATTTTAAATCCTTCAAAACTTTAGTTGAAAATGAATCATATCGAAAAATCATATGTCTCAGATCTGATCGAGGGGGAGAATTCATATCAGATGATTTTTTATTTTTATTTTTGTGAACAACATGGAATAAAAAGGAAGTTCTCTGTTGCCAAAACTCCTCAACAAAATGGCGTAGTGGAAAGAATGAACAGAACAGTTCAAGAAATGGCTCGAGCTATGCTTGATGAATCTAGAACTTCTGCCACCTTCTAGGGTGAAGCTACATTTACTGCCATGACTATTCTCAACAAAGCTAATGTTCGGGTAAATAGTGATCAAACTCCATATGGACTTTGGTATGGTAAGCCTCCTAATGTAAAACACTTTAGAGTTTTTGGAAGCAAATGCTTCATCAAAAAGAATAATGAAAAACTGGGTAAGTTTGAACCCGGAGAAGATGAAGGAATTCTTCTTGGTTATTCATCCAGAAGTAAAGGATACAAATGTTATAACAAGAGACTTCGGAAAATTTTCGAATGCATTGATGTAGTAATTGATGAAGCATGACGAAATCTGGAACATAAAATAGATGATGACAATGAGGAAGATGGTGAATTCTTTATTGTATCAAATCAAAATGATATAGAGGAAGAAACCAATGAAGCATCAGAAGAAGATACAACTGACAGGGAAATGATTCCATCCAGGTATGTCCAAAAGAATCATCCAGAATCTCAAATTCTAGGAGAAAAAGGGTCTGGAGTACAGACAAGAAGAATTCATCCAAGAACTTCCAATTATCTAGCATTACTATCCTCCATAGAACCACAGAATGTTAATGAATCTAGCAAAGATAAATGTTGAGTTAAGGCAATGAATTCAGAACTTGAGCAAATTAAAAAGAATGATACTTGGGAACTAGTTCCTAGACCTCTTGATAAAAATGTTATAGGAACAAAATGGATATTCAAGAATAAATTGAATGAAAATGGAGATGTTACTAGAAATAAAGCAAGACTTGTATGTAAACAGTATGCTCAACAAGAAGGTATAGACTTTGAAGAAACATTTGCACCTTTTTCCAGACTTGAAGCCATAAAAATGTTTCTTTCTCTTTCAATTTTTCGGAAATTCAAAGTGTATCAAATGGATGTAAAATCTGCATTTCTTAATGGATAGTTAGAAAAATAAGTCTATATTGAACAAGCAGAAGGATTCATTCTAGGAAATGATGCAAATCTTGTATGCAAGCTCAAAAAGGCTATGGACTGAAACAAGCTCCAAGGGCTTGATATTATCGCCTTGACAAATATCTACAACAACAAGGGTTGACAAAAGGATCTGTAGACAATAACTTATACACCAAAATTGAGAATGATAAACTACTAATTATTGTTATTTATGTTGACGATATCATCTTTGGTAGCAATGAAGAATCTATGAGTCAGAACTTTGCGTCAGTTATGCAACAAGAATTTAAAATGTCCTTACTTGGTGAACTAACTTATTTTCTTGGTCTACAAGTACAACAAACAAAAGATGGTATTTTTAACTCACAAACCAAATATCTCAAGAAAATTCTAAAGAAATGCGGAATGGAAGAGTCTAAACCAGTATGTACTTGAATGGTAATAGCATGTAGTCTCATATCTATCGATGAATCACCTATATTGAATCAACCAACATATATATCTATGATTGGAAGTCTACTTTATTTAACAGGTACCAGACCTGATATCATGCATGCAATAGGAATTGTTGGAAGATTCCAAGAAAATCCAAAGGAATCACATCTTCAGAATGTAAAAAGAATATTCAAATATCTTCAAGGAAATCAAGACTTTGTTCTATGGTATCCGAAAGATACATATCTTACTCTTCATGCATTTATAGATTCAGATTGGGCAGGAAATGTTGACGATCAAAAAAACACTAGTGGAGGTGCATTCTATATGGGAGCACAGTTAGTATCTTGGTTTAGCAAGAAACAAAGTTCAATTGTATCTACAGCTGAAGCCAAATACGTGGTTGTTGCATCTTGGTACACACAACTACTTTGGATGATGCAAACATTGCAAGATATTCAGATCACACGTTCTCCACCCATATCCATTTTATGTGATAATACAAGTGCCATCAGTATTTTGAAAAATCATGTCATGCACTCCAAGACCAAGCACATACCCATTAAGTACCATTGTCTACGAGAAAAAGTGCTTGAACAAAAGGTTAAATTGGAGTATGTTCCCTCCAAATAACAGGTTGTTGATATATTTACCAAACCACTTCCTAGAGATACATTCAAATATCTTAGACAAAAGTTGGGAGTATTTTATGCATCATCCTACTATTAAATCCAGTTTTCAAAAGAAGGTTCTTATACACAGGTTTCATGAAGGATAGTCGCGTATATATGCGAGTTTATGTGGTTGAAGGAGCTTATATGTTTTTCTGATAGAAAAATAGTGGGTCAGACTCTGACATGGGTGCTTAGTCTGATATGGATGATTACTCACTTCTAATATGCTTTGTTCATTGATTTTTATCTAAATGATGAAGATGCCTTGATGAAAGGTGTGTTGACAACACACAGGTAGGACAGGTTCAGGGGGAGCATTAGCCTTCACAAACATTCTACATTGTTGGAATTATGGTTGTTGATTTCAACTATGATTTCAGATATTCATTGTTTCATAGGTCATGTAAATATCTAGGGTGTAATTTGTTGCCTTTTATCATAATCTATTTTCGAATGAGTCATATTGGACATGTGATGTAATTTGTATCCCCGCTATGCATGATAAGGATGATATAATAATTTTATATTTCATCCATGTATAAACAATAGGTGTATCCCCACTTGGTTGGGTGGATGAGTTAAATTTGGTGTATCCCCACTTGGTTGGGTGATTGATGTATGTATGAATAATTGGTGATAAGAAGGTCATACTTACATAGTTGAATTGTAGAGTCCTGTTATTCTTTTGAAACATATCTCTGTAGACTCAGGGGGAGCATAGTCAGCATATTGTATCTCAAAGGGGGAGATCTTGGTCTGCCATTTTCCCTTGATGTCAAAGGGGGAGAGTATTTTGGTGTTGCTTGATATCTCTTACAGTTACTATAGCTTGTAGTAATCAACACCAATATGGTTTCCATCAAGTTCAAAGGGGGAGATTTGGGCATTATGATACAAGTGTTGCCCTTGATGGAAACTCGCTAAGGACATTTCAGATTTGATAAAGGGAAACTCACATTGCAACAGGTCAATTCAGAGGTAACAGGGCAATGGTACAAAAGAACATGAAGTTGCAACAAAGGACTACAGATCAGAAGCAAGAAGTTGAAGAAAAAGGATGTTTTAAGTTAGTTTAAGTTGTATACGTAGGTTCACCTTATCCAAGCAGCATATACATGTTGGTTCACATAACAAAAAGGGTGTGTACATATGCACGCACTTTCACAAGAGGAAAAGCACATATGGGTTGGAAAATCAAGGAAATTTAGGATTAAATAATACCAAGGGTCAGTACCATGGTATTAGTCCACAATATTAAGTGGAGTAATGGTTATTTGATCCCGTCCAAGAATACCACAGGCTCTAAGTGTTGTTTTGGTCTGAGGTATTGAGGAAGGCCAAAACTGTATAAGGAGGAGAAGATCAAAGGAACAAGTGTGCAATTGAAAGGGTTTCTCATGAATACTTCTATCTGAAGTATATTTTATGCTACAGGGGCTATGATTATGATATGATTTGAAATATTTTGTGCACCTTGGATACAATGTTGGATTAGGATCATGAGACTTGAAATGAATTATCATTGTATAATCTGATATTGGTTGGGCTAGATCTGATTGATTATGCATGTGTAGTGTCCTATCTAGGGTGCTAGACTGGGCTAAATTTATTATCGACCAGGGTGCATAGACTTAGAGGCATGTGCCTAAAATATATAGACATAAAGGATCTAATCTAAGCCTACTCCTCCTAATTATAATGCTGTGACTTGATCTAATATTAAACTATCAATCAAATATTTAACTAAGCATCAACTATGTATCATTATTAGCTAAGATCCAATTCATAACATGCTGTGTATCATTGTATTTAAAGGTTTCAGTCTCCTTACAGAAACACCAAACGTAAAACCCCTGTTCAATGGTACCCAACATTCATGAACATTTATTACAATCATGCAAAGTAAAAATCATAAGCATACAGTCCATGACAGTGCTTTACAAAGCAACCCTGGATCGAATCCCTTACAAGATATAATTCACAATCTGAATGATGGCCTATTCAAGCGCATGCATAAACACATGAATATAAACATCGATTTAATCCTTGTGCATATATTTCAATACCAAATAACAATCAAACGCTCTGACTGTAAACGCAATTAAAATGATAATCATAAACGCAATTAAAATGGCAACAGTATACCATGTACGCAGGGCCCGTCCGCGTTCTTGGTATACTGAGCTTATCCCACGATCACCGTATTAAACAACGCACTGTGATTATAATGCAGTCTTGTTTGTATTAAATCAAAGCTCTGTTCATGAAATGACAAGTAAAAACGTAAACGGACATATAACTAGGTTCGGCCTTATAATTACATACAGTTCACATCCCTTGAAAATGGATGTTCATCCATGGGCGGCTGTTGCCGTTTTTACAAAAAACGAAAAATGTTTCTATCCTAGCTTACACACATAAAAAAAAAAGGAAACAACTAAAAATCGGATTGAACTGTGACTGTGTGTTGTTGCTGCCTTTGTCACCAACATGCCATAGTTGACCAGGCGTTGACCGCGCATGTAGGAGGGTTGTTTCCGCTGTGGAATAGGTGCTTGTCCATGCTTGGAAATTCCACTTTTCGCCCATACCTTTCGCTCTGGCCTGGCTATCATGCCACATGTCAAACGATAAGCCATTTACAGGTTGTTGGGACTTCCTGTAGTTATTTTGCCCAA
>APFE030620796.1:0-51278 GCA_000404065.3 Pinus taeda | reverse complement strand
CAGATAGCTGCAGGATCACCAGAAAGCTGCAGGATGCTTGCAAGTAAGCCAAAATCTAAACAAATAGTCATCCATTAGCAAAACTTACTTAATCATGCTTAATAACACCTAATGTAATGATCTGGGTTGTTTTATGGTGAAAATGAGGCAAAAGATAAGGAAAGATAAGGGAAGATTGAGGAAAACGGTAGATAAGTAGGTGTAAAGTAGAGGCTCTACAGGGAGCAACAATTTTTTGTGGCCCTATTTTCCTTGCATCCCTTTGAGAACTTGATTGTTCTTTTTCTGTCTTTGAGATCAATTCCTCAATAAATGTTTTCCTTCCCAAATCTACACTCTTCCTTTCCCTTTTACAACTTGTTTTTCCCAGGACTAATTAGAGTGGGGGTAATCTTGGTAATTTTATCATTCCTACGGTTGCACACATGGACCCTATGTGTACCAATTCACCCTAAGTGCCTTAGTCTTTGACAGTGGTGAGCCTGCCCAGGTGTGTTAAAGCGATGCACAAGTTCTTACCTCTTGTCTTACCACCTAGTAGTTGAAGAGCTGAAGACACACTAAAACAAAACCAAATTTCCACACCCTAGGTTCCCTAGTGATGACAACAGTGAGCCCGCCCAAGTATGTTAGAGCGATGCACAAGTTCTTACCTCTCATCTTACCATCCAATGATTCTGGACTATGAACACTCTATCATCAAACAAGCAACTTGGCTGACTGTATTGTCAACTACCATCCCTAGCAACAACACCAAAATGTATTTTTGTTTTAATCAATCCTAATTGACTAAGACTGCAACCGTTAATTGTCAACCCAGGGTAGGTCTTGTTATTTCAATGGAGTTCACACCATCTATGCCAATACACTACAACCAAGAATGAAAAGGATAAAAAAAGACAGTAAAGGATGTCGCAAAATCAATTGCAGAAATAAAATCATTCATGCAGAAATAAAACACTCCATAAAAATCAAATCACACTTCACAATTACAACAGCAAGTGCGCGCCACACAATAAACTAATGACTACACCAGATGGTCACTATCATTTTGTTTAATCAAATCAGTATAACAACATAATATAATTTGGAATGGATGTGGATGCATTTTACAATTTATACAGCAACATGAGAAAACCATACAATGATAAAATAAACAATAATATACAACTACTTCTACCACTATAGTCGCTACTAAAGAGGAGGGACCTTCCTCCCTAGTAGGGGCATGCGAATAAACACGAGATTAGTTAAGGAATCAGATGAGGAGTAGTGACAGCATCACCGTAGTGACTTCAATATTAAAAACAATTAAAAGTTACAAGATCATAGTAACAATGCTCTTCTATATGTTGTCCTTATACATAAGAAATTGAGTTTCTTTTACGATTAATACATACCTGAAATCAGGAATAGATTAGTCATGAGAATCTCATGATTCTCATGATGAACATAAATATAAGTAGTTATAACCTATTTCTAAATACAAATGCTTCTCAGATACATTGGTTAATATCACAACCAGTTGGATATGTTGCTTCTAAATAAACATTTCATAACCCCTGACAGCGGTTGTGTCGAATAGTACCCACGACATTTCCAGCTACGACGTAATGACATCCTGTAGTCAAATGATGGTTCAAGATATAACAACAATCACAGGGAAACAACATTGTTGGTGTAACAACAGTCATCTTTATCAGCACGTGGTCTAACAACAACCTATAATAGCATACAATGTGTAACAACAACCTATAACATCATACAAGGTGCAACAACAATCTTCTCTTCCCTGCTTTGAAACCGATTAGTGTGGCCTATTCACTCCATAACCTCATCCCCGAAAGAAACACCTAAAAGAGAGAAGAGGGTCCAAAATAATTCTCCAATGCTTACCCCTAGTTAGCCACAAAAGGTATATTATATCGTAATATTCAACAAAACATGGAAAAATAACATGATGATTAAATAAACTGTATAAATGAGAAAAATGTTTTTTTAACATGTGAAGCTTCATGGGCCTGGAGGAAAAGAGGATCAAAACTGGGGAAAGAAAGTGTAGGAAACATGTATAAAAGTCACACCCAACACATCTATCAACATTGGATTTTGTTAGATGGTTGTGATAGATAGTTCAAAAACGCATCCATGTTTTATTGAATGTGTATATTACATAAAAAAAATGGAAGGTACCACATATTTTAGAACTATTTCAAGACCAAGAATGTAAAAGGGAAGCGTGAAAAAGTAAGTGCATGCATAAAAACTAACTTATGTAGGTAAGAAATGAAGTTCACTATTGCTTCCTTCATTTGAGATGTAAAATCAATCATTAAATGGTTCATTTTAGTTATGGGGGGGGGTAAGAAATAACACAATAATACCAATCAACCAAGAAGTTATATTTTTTAGGTTGTTAGTTTACATAGAGTATGATTATATGAATGCAGAAATATCCAAGGCATTTATGGATTTCATTCAATTCAAACATGAAACTATCATAGATCCATCTAACATCGGATATACCAATCACTAAGAGGAATCAAATCTTCAAGGTGCAAATATTTCTTCAAATTTTACACTCAAAAAGTGGTCGGCATCTTGAGAGTCTTAGCCCCTCTCAACACTTGATAGATATGGAGTTAAGATGGATCTATGCTAATCCTTTATAATACTATTTATATTTATATATATTTCACATGTCTGAATATATACAAATATTCTTATCTTTTGATCGTCCTAAAACCCTCACAATACATATAATTACATACATACATATATGTTATTTCTCCTTGACATGTTTTATATTTTTCTTTTTAATTATTTTTTCAATATGATATGCAAATCATAGATTTTATATTTTTAAATATATAGATTTTAGAAGAAAGAGTTCAGTGTAAGTATCAAGTTTTTATATGTTTATTAACTAAATTTAAACATGAATCATGGTTACAAATATGGATTATCATATTTATTTACCTATTAAGATGGATTTATAATTATAATTGCTATTTATATTTTATATATTTTCACATCTATAAATATAAAATATTTCTTATTTCTAATTTATTAAAACCGTATAATAAAATATATGCATGTATATGACATTTTTCTTCACATGTTCTAATTAAAAAAAAAACAAATAAACTACTCTCATATATATAATAACTCTATGATATCCATATGAGATTGAAATTTTTAACCAAATATAAAATTAAAAACACCTCTAAGAAAAAATGTGATATGTATATGTATGCAGCTATATTAGTTATATATATATATTATATAATATATATATATATATATATTATATATATAGTTTAGGACTAGAGTTATTGTAGAAGTTTTTAATTAAATTTAAACATGAAGTTATGAAATATCATGGTTACTAATATGATCATCATTATTTACATTTATTTTAATGTCATATGCATATTATTTTTTTTTAACCTATTTATAGTTTTATTAATGAAAACAAAATTGAAGTATAACAAATTGAATTGAGTCAACTTATTATTCTTATTACTTATTACTTTATATTATTTTTTAATTGAGTTAACAACATATTTTGTCATTGTTATTTCTTGATCTAACACTTCACTAAAACATCTCCCACATTTTGGGTTGTAATTCCTTCTAGATGCAATAAAGTTATACTTGAAATATGGATGAGATAAAATATTTGCTTTTTTGTTACGTGTGGTAGACTTAATGAATAGGACAATTGGAAATCCATAGATTGCATTGATATCTAGGATCAACTATCACTCTCCATTAGTAAACATATAATTATCGAGTTATCATAGTTGCATGATTACCAATAAGGTATTTCAATTGATTATGATCAAATATAATATCTTGTACAACCAAGTTTGATGAACATTTTATTAATTTTGATTAACAAGCATGAATGTAGTATTGTTTATTTATTTTTTGCAAGGCACATATGCATAGTATTTTCCAGAAAAGGTATTCCATGGAAACATGAATATTTTTTGGCATGTTACATAGAGGAAAAGTAGACCCTAAAACTCATTAATATATTTCAAAAGCATTGATATTTTGATTAGGTTGATGGTTATCAAAGGAGAATCTTTGGCACAAAGCGAAAGAACATGAAAGAAAAACCAATTTATATTTTAATATTATAAGCTAGGCCATTTTGTATACCACTACACAAACTTATTTATTGGTACAAACCTTGAGCTACAAATAATTTCTAGAAATAACTCATAAAAGGTACAATACTTCCTATCTCAACCTGATGATCTACTTAACCAACCATTGGTAAGTCCTTATGCATGTGGTATTTTTGTTATTATCTATTTATTTTGTGGTTTGTGTTGTGTTTGTTATTAAATTATCTTACAAATGAATCCTATTTGTTATTAATTAATGTTTCTAACTTTATTTTTCTTTGTTGTGCCTAGGTTAACTAATGAATCATAGGCAGTTGAAGGCCCACCAATAAGATAAATAGTGTTTTTCAACTCCGCCCTATTGGTACCTGGAAATATGCACTTGAAGTCTTGATATGGCTATAATAAGTGTATTCATTCTCTCTATATTTGTCACTTGCATTCCTTAGGTATCTCTATTTTCCTCCTCAATTCTCACAATACTCTAGATATAAGAATTCGTCCACTAATGCATGCTACATGTCTAGTCATCAACCAATCCATATAGCATTTTCACACTCTGAATTTTAATATGCTTTACTTCAATTTTAAGTTCCTTTTTTCAAATTCATTTGCCTATTATATTCTCTTTAAGACACCAAATAATCTTATGCACACCCTTTTGTAGTGTTCTTGCAATGCATTATTCATTTCTTATCCACTTCTCTATCTACACCTCATTCAAGTTCTTCACAAATTTTTCATTTGTACATGCCATCTCATATGAACGTTAGTTTTTGTTATGTTGATGAAAATATGGTTTTCCGCACTTAGAACTAGCCATAAAATTTATTACATTGGCCTCTCCCTTCAAATTTCCAAGTAGTGATCTAGTTTAGATCACTGTTTAGTTATTCATCTATATTGATTCTTTTAGAGTGGAAAAATTGATGGAATAAAGTTATAAGAGAAAATTGATTGGTGGGATATATTTACGAGAAATGGGGTATAAAAAATTATGGATATAATTTGAAGCCTTAAAATATGTTTTTTTTTTTGCGATAAAACTATCCCTCTTAAGTGCTAGACCCCTTGATGCTATTTTACACTCAAAGATATTTCAAATGATGGAGCTAATATTTCAATATGAGTTTGGTTGCAAAAACTTATGCTTATTTGACTTTGAACTATTTTGATTGACCACGATAATTCTAAAGGATTCCACATCATCCCTTGTTACAGATGGAAAATGGCTATCCATGTGAAGACTATGAAGAAGACTCTAGAATGCTCAAATTTTAAAGTCTAGTTGAGAGTTGAAAAAGGTCAAAACTAGCCGCTAGTTGGCGATCATGATGTATTATAATGGGGCCACTAGGAGGAAATGGGGTTCCATTCATATTTTTTATTATTATTTTTTTTTTTTATCTTGTTTCAAAATAGATATCAAATTGAGATTATGAGTAAGATAAAATAATAGAGGGCATTTGTGTTATGTAGCATCACATGGGCCACATATATCAAGTAAATCTATAAAAAAATTATTTCTTATTGTTGATCTAGCTGTATATTGGTGGCCACCCGCCTATTCCACTTGGACTCCTACCACTGCTTCTTTCAGTTTTTTAGTTTCCTTAATTCTAGCACAATTTACTACCTTTGGCAGTTTTTCGAGTCTTGAACTTTTACAGCCGTGTTGAGGCCCTAAATGACATTTTTTCACAAAACACGCAAATATGAGCATTTTATCTTTCTAACGAGGTATTGTGAGAGTCAAACAACTATTGTATGCCAAAGTTATGACCCCGAGAAGTTGATGTACCAATTTACCCAAACAGGGTCCATAGTTTTGGCACTTCATCTGCTAGGGTTAGGTTTTTGGATGTTTATGGTTTACCATTGTTTCTTAATAATAAATAGGACTTTGCACCTCATTGAAACACAATTTAGAGGAATGTATTTGCCACATATATTCTTAGAGATAAGCTACCATCAGTCGATCTAGTTTATTTCTATTTCTGTATGTAAGCATATTTTAGTTCTTTGATATTAATGAATTGAAGTTTTATTTCTACTGTATCTCTGTGTATATGTGTATTTGTGTATTTCATTACATTCTTGTATAGATCCAAATCAATGGTATCAAAGTGGTCTTCTCTTTCTCTATTTTACTTTTCATGCCCCCAAGGAGGTCAAGATATAAGGAGTTAGGGCTTGAACTAGTTGAAACTTTGCAAGACCATCCTCATAAACATCGACGACCTCCCATGACAGAAGAAAAGAAAGACGATGGGGAAAGAGATACTTTGAAAATATTTCTCGAGGAATCCCTCAAGTGAAAAAGGAAGGTGATGATGGATAATGTTGCCCAAATTCGTCACCATCTACCCACACGTGACACTTCATCATCTACAAGCCATTCTAGAGGTTCCTGTCCTTTTAAGGTCAAAGTTAACTTTCATATTCGCATATTTGAGTGCCAGATAGATGCAGATTCCATATATAGATGGTTAAATATGTTGGAAGGATATTTTTTTAGTTCATGACTTTTCCAATTAGGAAAATATCACTTTTGCACTTCTTAAAGCCATCCCACACGTCAAGGAATGGTGGGAAATCTACTGTGAGCAAAAGGACGAGAGGGAATCCTCACTGTTTTCAGGCTTATCCACTTGAAATTCTTTCTCATATGCCATCAAGTAACAATAATAACCTGTCGGGAGCTATGAAGATAAATACCTAAAGCAGGCCACGCTTTAGCTGGGAGGGGACCAAGATGCGCTAAAGTTCACAAATCTTTTCCATACCCTTCATATAAAGCTGGGTATGAAGGATTTTGAGCAGAATTTAGTACTCAAGTACTGCGAGTATATACATAAGTACATACAGGATGAGATGGAATTCCTAGACATCTCCTATCTTGGTGTTGCCTATCAATACACTGTAAAGATCGATCAGAAATTGAAATAGAAGAAGTGAGACTTTGGATCCACGAATCCGACGTAAGGGAAAGGTGCCCCCAAGCCATAGAACATAGAACAAAGAGCAAAGCCAAGGTGGGGCAACTCAAGAGAACCCGCCGAAGCCAAAATTGAAGAACAACACCACGAAGACAAAGAATGACATAGGGAAATGGTGTTAGTTCCATAAGAGCTCCACTCGCAACACAAGTGACTATCGTGCCAAGCAGTCACTAGTGGTCGAGATGAAGGTTTTCGAATCAGATGCATGCTTTGAATCTGAGTCAGAAACTGATAGGGGAATAAAAAATTGAAGTATATTATTTATGGGGAGCCTAGTGCCACCATTTCCACCACAAAGGTCCAAAAGGATGAGCCCAAAGATCTAGAGGGGGAGGGTGTCTCTTCCACTCATAGATGTGGGTGAAGGGTTCTCTATTGCTATTCATTATCAACAACAAGAGCCAATAGAACATTGTTTCAGTAGAGGTCGTGAAGCGGTTGGCCCTACCAACCACACCAAATTCGTAGTCATACACCATCGGGTGGCTTCACCAAGGGCGAGGTCTTCGCACCAGCCAATAGTGTCGCCTTCCATAGAGCATCAAGCGCTTCACGGATGAGGTACTATGTGATGTTTCTCCTCTTGAAGTTTGCGATGTATTAATAGGCCAAGAATAATTGTGGAAGAAACATGTTATGTATGAGTCTAGGCCTCACACTATTATTATTACTTTGGGTGATAAGTTACAAAGGATATCGGAGGTAGCACCACCTACCGCCATTTCTTTGATCACTGTGAAGCAATGCAGTAATATCATTTTCTAGACCGGGAAATTTGTTTTCCTTATGATTCACCCTCAGGGAAAGAAGATGATTGTGGCCACAACCTCCTGACAGTTGTGGAGCGATAAAAAGGTGTCTTTGTAACTCCTAATTACCTCACATTAATTGTCAACCCAGGGACGACTTTTTATTTCAAGAGTGTACTCAGCCTGAGGCGGCTATTTACTCAAGAGTAATGTTTTGCAGTATAGTGCTTAAAATGCAAAAGTAAATGAATTCTTGGAAAGAAATCTAACTACAGCAAAATACCTTGGAGCCTAAATCATTCATTCGAAAAAATAAGCAATGTATCACTCAAGGGTCTAGTAACAATAACTCATCCCTTTAGAAACTGATGTAACCAAAAATACTCAAGGAACAGATCATCAATCTGGGGACTAGACAGCAAATGCCAATGCCCACTATAGTTTCAGATCGTTTTACGCACCAAAGAAATCAATAATGCAAATAACAGAAATTGGAACGACAGATAATAAATGGAACAACAATTAAGAAATAGAACAACAAACCTGAAATGGAACAATGAACAAGAAACTGAAATGTTCTAAACTAAATCATTCACTCAAACAACCATTAGTCGAGGATACGGTAGCAATAACTCATTCTTCTAGATATTGATGCAATTAAAATCAAACTGGAACAAGACAATCAATCTGGGAACGAGGAAGCAATAACCAATGTTCTCTACAATTGACAGTCCTGCTTTAAAGCAATTAAAAGGAAATCGAAATTGAATTGAAGCTGCTATTGAAAGTAAACTAGGAAAACTATTTAAAAGCAAACTCTTGCAATTAATCAACATAAATGAACAACAAAGTAAATGGACAGCAAACTGGAATTAAAGGAATCGAATAACCAATCCTATTGAACAACAATCTGTAATGAATATCAATCAAATGGAAAAGCAAATGGAATGAAACCATAATTGAAATAGAACAGCGAAGCTTTATATTTGAAATGAGCAACATAACAATATACGTTGAGAAGGATAACAATCTCTGTTATGATGGAAAAGAACAACCACACGATTCAATCTCAGCTTGTGCAATAAAACAATTTCATAAAATATTATAATAGCTCACTGCAAAAACATGAAACTGTAAGACAATATGATTCAAAGAAATAGGAACTAAATCAAACCATCACACGGCGGAAATTGGAAAGATATAATACAACAGCAGCATACTCCACCAGAGGCTGGGCCCTGAGCCGCCAACGGATGCTGCTGGGCTACTTTAGATGAGAAGAATGTACAACAACCCTTTTATTTATTCATCATCAACTTGTGAAATCATTACAACAGCAAAAGCTTGAAGATTACAATGGCAATGCAAAAATCCTTATCCTATCATGAACAATCCACCATCATTCTTGAATCTTTAGCTCTGAATCCTTAATTCTCCATCATTTTTCCATCCCCAAAGTCACCCCCCTCTCTGATCTCTGTTCTGATTTAAATACAAAGAGAGCAGAGAGTGGTTACAACTGTAATAATTGCAATATGATAATTATTACAAAATTGGATTGTTTCCAACCAATTGATCAACAAGAAGATATATTTCCATCCATCTATCAACAAGAGCAAGACGAATTTGGCTTTGTAGCTGAGATTTGGAGGACGGCCGCAACAACAAATCTGAGAAAATTGTCCTCAAAGAACCCTGCGTTTCTCTCAATACAAGCCGAATTTGGGCAAACCGTTCTTTAAAAAAGTTAATTGGGTCTGTTTTGGACAAAACTCATGTTCCAGATTTTCCAGATTCATCTTCATTTGCTCAGAATCTCAACCGCAAAACTGTCACTCCTTATTCCAGCGCATTTCTGAGTTGGCACTTTTAATGATCAAATCTTCAATCTGGAAATTATCTTGGAGGCTAAAAATGGCGAATAATGTTATAATCAATTTATTAAAACTATCATTGATAAAATAATTCATAATCATCAATTTATTAGAAATAAAGGAGAATAAATAATATTAATTCATAAGAGCATAAATCATTATAAAATAGAATTTAAATGATAAATTATAACAAATGATATAATAGAGAAGAGTAAAAATGGATGAAATAAATGTTACAAAGTGGTCGTATTCACGGCCCAACACACCCCCACACCGAATATATTGCATGTCCTCATGCAACAAAAATTGAATATGTTGCATGTCCTCATGCAACCCAAAGACAAAACCCATGTGTTAACCAAGCAAAAAAATTTGTTCATCTCAGCTCATAGAACAAATGAATTGTTCCTCACTTAATGAATATTAAATTTTAGCAATCTTGATGAAGGCGTAACAATGAAGTTGCAACAAAATATAATATAAATAACAACAACCTTCATTAACCATTTTCCCAAAAACTACAAACCAGATTTTGTTGAAATGTTGCAAGTAAATTTGTAATATATGAATGCCCCTATGATCCAAAAATCAAATCGTTTTGATGCATGGATCATGAGATATAAACAAAATGGTTGTAGGTGAGAGTGCATGATTTCCGAAATTTTATGAACCAATTTAACTTGAAATGATATGGGTTTGTGTATTTTAATGATAGCTCTGTGTTTTCCGGAAATCACAAGAATTGAGTTCATAGTTTTAAAAATATTATGGAAATCAATTTCTGCACTGAAATTGTATGCCTTGAATGAGAAAAAAAGTAAAAAAAACATCCATCACGCGTAGCAATTCCTCCCCCTCTCTGAAAAATTAGCATGGCCTCATGCGATGCTAGAAAACAAATTGAGGTGGTTGCTACCATATGTTGAATTCTATGCTTGGTGTAAAACAATCATGGAATAAGGGATGTGTTGAGAATGAATAAGAATATAAATGGATGATAAAGAATATGAATGACATGGTCATAAAAAAGAAATGAACGAAAGTGACATTCCCCCAAACCGAAAGATGATATGCCGCTGAAAAATATGGGAAGTGGTAAAGATGTGGAATGAAGGATGATAAATAATGCTCAAAATGGATTTTCATTAAATTCTCCTAATTTCGTAATAAATCAGAAAATTATGCTATTTTACCTCAAGTTTTACCTCCAAAAAGAAAAATGTGGAATGACATATATGTTCTGGCAGTTGTTGAAGATAATGTAGGCAGAGTTGGTGCTGAAAGTGATGCAAAAGGTAGAATCTAGGCAAGCACATCGTGTCTGAACAACTGTTCATGTTTGCGAGCCTCTTTTGTTAAGTGCAATAGTGTGGTCACACTACGAATATAATTCTGCCCATACTTGTTGTTTTCCTGTAAACAAAGCACTATTTGGCATACAATATTCTTGAATCCATAGTGTTAGTTTTGAATAGCAACAGATTAAGATGTATGCAAAAATTTTAATCAGAAAAACTTGTGTATATAGGCAATAGTAATATTTTGTCAAATCAACAAGTTATGGCAGAGTGCAGTGATCATATCACATGCAATCCCATAATGCATACATTCCCCCTCCAATTGGAAAAGGAATTCCATGACAATAAAGCATATGAGAGGTGTTGTGCTGACGGCAAGGCAAGGGAATGAACAATACAACAGTAAATGAAGCAGAGTACGCATATCAATGATAGGATGGCGAGAGTGATGGTTATAATGAGAGCAGAGTGTATAAAGATAGTTATGAATAAAAGATAGGATGCTTTGGATTGATGATAAGTTATGAAAAGAGAAAAAGAATAACAATATGCAAAAAAGATGCTTTATTGACTGTGTTCTTAGCTGAAAAGTATGCGATTGATCAGAAAATAATTTTTCATGCGTAAAGGTTCAAAACAGGGAAAATGAAGGAAATAACTTCTCTAATAAAAAGGAAGAATAAGAAAAGGGTATTATAGTAATAATTGACGATAAGATATAACTTCAATACCATAAGCAGAGCCTCTGCTGCCAGTAGGCGTCCATAGCCTCGGCAGGGTTGCTTTTTAACCCATATGATCCAGGATCCTTAATTTATAAATGGAGAGTTTTAGTGTTGTTCTACAGAACAGATCAGTGTGTTGGCGTGGTAACCAGATAACCACACTGCCATTCACTAGGAGGTAGCCAAAGTGATCAGGTCGGCTCGTGATGAGACCTCCTGTTCCAAGGATAATTTGGTTATCCAATGGATCATAACCTTGGTGTGGTGGCCATAATGGGAATGTCACTTTGTTACAACCTTATGAACATGGTAGGCTGGCTCCTAATGAGACCCCCTATCCTCCATCTGTGAACAAAATTTTGTTCTTATTACACATTTTTATGATAAAAAGAGGGAGGCTCAATACTCTTTAAGAGCAGGGATGGCGGAAGAAGTTGAACATCTCAATAGAAAAAAATATACCCATAATCTCATTTATTACAGACAGAGAAGATTATAACCAGGAAGGGTGGAACTAGCATGGTATTAAGATGATCAATCAATATCATGTTCAACAGAAAACAATGTAGTAAAGTAGTATATAAATAATTGTGTCATTTTGAAAATAAACTATCATCAAGGAGTTGTCCTGTTAAAGATCATAACATAAATGATATTAACTTGCTTCAATAGAATCCATAATTCTTGTCCTCATAAAAATAGTGTACTTCATACCATGAAAGAAAATCAGGAAAATGTGGTTGAGATGAACTAAGAATAATCCCACAAGAGGAAGGAAGGGTTTCTCTTGAAAATACTTCCAAAGTGTTGTTTTTTTGAAGGGACAACAAAAACACTCAAAAAGTGTTATTCTTTGTAGGGAACAACGAAGGAAATGCACGCCAAAAGGCAAAAATACACATGAAAAAATGTTGTTCCCTGTAGGGAATAACGAAAAAAATGCATGTGAAAAGGTGTTGTTCTCTAAGAGAAACAACAAGAAATGCAAAAATGATGTTCTTTTGAAAAGGAACAACAAAAATGTGAAAGTGCAGAAATGTTGTTCCATTTCGAAAAGGGACAACAACTGTTCCGTTTCGAAAAGGAACAGCAAAACGCGAAAGTGCAGAAGTGATGTTCCATTCGAAAAGGAACAGCAAAAACGTGAAAGTGCAGAAGTGTTGTTCCATTCGGAAAGGAACAATGAAACGTGAAAGTGTAGAAGTGTTGTTCTATTTTGAAAAGGAACAGTAAAATGTGAAAGTGCAGAAGTGTTGTTCCATTCGAAAAGGAACAGCAAAACGTGAAAGTGCAGAAGTGTTGTTCCATTCGAAAAGGAACAACAAAACGTGAAAGTGCAGAAGTGATGTTCCATTTCGAAAATGAACACGTTTTAAAGTGCATAAGTGCTTTTCCATTCGAAAAGGAACAACAAAATGTGAAAGTGCAGAAGTGTTGTTTCATTCGGAAAGGAACAACAAAACATGAAAGTGCAGAAGTGTTGTTCCATTTCGAAAAGGAATAGCAAAACATGAAAGTGCAAAAGTGTTGTTCAATTCAGAAAAGAACAGCAAAACGTGAAAGTGCAGAAGTGTTGTTTCATTTCGAAAAGGAACAACAAAACGTGAAAGTGCAGAAGTGTTGTTCCATTTTGAAAAGGAACAGCGAAATGTGCAAGTGCAGAAGTGTTGTTCCATTCCGAAAAGGAACATCAAAACGTGAAAGTGCAGAAGTGTTGTTCCATTTCGAAAAGGAACAACAAAACGTGAAAGTGTAGAAGTGTTGTTCCATTCTGAAAGGAACAACAGTTGTTCCATTTCGAAAAGGAACAGCAAAATGTGAAAATGCGGAAGTGTTGTTCCATTCGAAAAGGAACAACAAAATGTGAAAAAGGAACAGTGAAATGTGAAAAAGGAACAGCAAAATGGACAATCATAAAATGTAAGCATGCAAAAAAACAAATTAGATGTTCATGGCATTGATGCTGAGGATGAGTTACACTTTGAATGAAGCAACACCTGAAACACAAAATATAAGAAAAATTAGAAAAGAAACAACAAAAAAACAATATGTAATTAAATAAATTAAGTTACAACAGATATGATGTTATGTCAAAAAATGATCTATTCGAAAAATGTTTTGGCAGCAAAGACATGACATGAATCTTCAAATGGAAATCAATTCTCCATTTCTTCTATTATGAATCTGTTGGGTAATGAGTTGGATGAAATTCATTTGTTTCATTTAAAATTTCTTTCAAATTCACTCGTCCATAAATTGACCTTCTTTTTCTCCTAGGACCTGCAAAAAACGAGTATCTACCTACAATAAAAAATTAAATCATGTAGAAAGAGAGGTGTACGGGCTCCCTTAATCCAATAATTATGAAAAAAACTAACAAGTAGTTACTCTATATAAGAAATCCACAGAGAAAATAACAAAGTAAAATTTATTTGTCACCTACGGGAGAGCAGTGGTCGACCATACTAACCAGCAGTGTTTTAATCACAACTTCTTTGTTTTTCGTTCAAATTGAGTGATTCCAAAGCCAGATGAGAGATAATTCAAAGGTTTATTTGCAATATAAACAGGTTTTAAAAGTTCAATGATCTGATATGTCAATTTTAGTTAGAACAACCTGCCTAACAGAGTCATTTTCGATTACCCAGCTTAGACCAACAGTTGATATTTCAAGCATAAAGTTTTCGTTTGATGTCAGGATTGAATGATTCAAATTGGAAATGAAAGTAGATTTATTTATTTATCTCCAATAGAAACAGGTTTTGAAAAAAATAAGAATTGATAGGTCAAATACTGTAAGGAACAACCGGAAAAATAGAGTTTTAAGGATGTTGATTTACGATAGACAGTCAGTATTTTGATCATAACTTCCCCATACGATATTGAAAATGAGTGATTCCAATTGCATTGTAAACTAGATTCATAGGGGAATCTACCATAGAAACAGGTTTTAATAATTTATTTATTTAGGCCTCCAAAAACGGACTGTCCCAACTTTGTTCCTGAGCTGCCCGCTAGACATCCGGTCAATGTTTTGGTTCTAACTTTTTCGTTTCAAAGCCAAATTGAGTGATTCAAATTGGGGTGGAAAGTAGACATGAATGAATACTTAGGATAGAAACAGGTTTTAAAAATATTACCTTTTGGTCCCTCAAAACATGACTGTCCCGACTCTTTTTGCAGAAATTCCATCAGGCCCAGAAGCCAAAAAAATATGATATTGAAGCATTTTTTAAAATTGGTGATAAAAGTGAATATGAGTGTTTGTAGAACTATTATTTCCATTATAATTCATCTACATACACAAATGAACTAAAAAATTATCACCAATGTTGATTTGCATAGCATGTTGCAACAAAAAACAACTAGTTTTACATAAAAAAAACAAAATGCATTTATCTATTCCCTTATTTTATTTTCTACACTAACCTATTTTGATTTGAAAAATTAATATGACTAAGTATATGAGTACTTCTAGTGGAGCCATTTTCGAAATAAGGCTTCACGTATACACATACCCAAATTTGAAAAATGCATATTAATGAAAATTAGGGTATGAGAAGCCAACTTCCCTTGAAAAAATGGTATCAAAAATTGTTGAAGCATAGAGTGATGTTGCAAACAAATGATGGAGTGAAACCAATGTTCAATATATCCTTTACTTTCTTGATTTCCCATAGCCATCATATCATGAAGTTCTTGAGCTTTTGAAATAGCTTGTTGATGCATAGTAAAAGAAACCTCATTTTCTTCCATAGCTTCTACAATTTTTGTATTTAAAACATTCTGAATCTCATTGTAAGTTTTTTCTAATAACTCATGTGAGATAGAATGGGTGGGAAGGGTGGGTAAATTTGGTAGTTCAACATTGTAAGTATGTTGTACTGGTTTATTATGGTGAGGGTGTGGAATTAGTTGAGCAAGGCATTGTGTATGGAATGGAGCATTTTGATGATGTGATTGATTGGGTTGTGTGAATGGTTTTGATGGGCAAGCAAGATATTGTGGAAGAGCTGGTAGAGAATATGGAGAATGTATTTGTGCTGCAAGATGAGGGAGAGTAGTCATGCAATCATAAGGTGAACCATGCCAAGCTTGTAGAGAAAATTGCTGGTGGTTATATTGAAATTGACATGGCTGCCCTACAACATTAATATTCCATAATGGATTATGCAAGTAAGAAAGTGGAGAGGAAGTGTTTTGAACCATACCTGTAGGCCATGATTTCCATGGTTTTGACCTTGTTGCAGCTTCCTCACCTCTTTGATATGCTACTTCCACATTAGATAAGGAAGAACAACCATCTATGGTATGCTCCTTTCGATCTTGAGGGTAAAACACTTCATCCAATTCTTGATTTTTATGAACCTGTAAAACATCCAATTTTTCATTTAGAGAGCTAATAAAATCAACTTTAAAATTTTCAAATAACACATTGATTTCAGCTCTTATGTCTCTTATTCTTGTAGTAGATTTGGAAAAGAAAGAACAAACATCTCTAGAATTCTTACCAGTGTTGGAGATTCCTCTTGAATACCTTATGCACAACTCACAAACATCATCATATGATAACTGAAAACATCACCTTTTCCTATCAGATTTAAGAGTTCTAAAAGTTTATCTTTGATTCCTTTAAGAAGGCGTGTTTTTAAGATCTCTTTCTCCAAATGCTTATATTTTGATTTTTGAAGGTTGTATTGAAATCGATCTACATAATCCTCCAAACTTTCATCTTCCCCTTGTATCATACTGAAAATATTTTCGTTGGATTTGCAATAGTCTTGGTACTTCTTCAAGAATATGTTCTTCATGTCCTCCCATGATTGGATGCAATTCCCACCTAGGCTCATGAACCATCGGAGAGCTGCTCCTTTTAGAGTAAGAGGAAACACTTTTAACCTTTGATTATTAGTACAATAATCATATCCTCTACAAAGCATTTCAAACTCAAACAAAAATGTATGTGGATCTTCATTTGCTAAACCATGAAAATTTGGTAAAGATGGGGGAATTATGTGCATTTGTGTCACTCCTCCTAGATCTTTGATAGGAAATTCAAAAGTAGAAACGTGAGCCATTTCTTACCATAGTATAAGATGTTCTTCATGTGTTTCTTCGAGGCTCCTTCTTCAAATGTTCCTATCAATCGGTTAGTGAAATGGGTGGTGCTTACATCACCACTTGCGTGAGATCATGTGATTCATTTTTTAAAAATTTCTATCTTTTTCCTAATCATCCACACAAAAATTCAAACATTTATTTCTACCCTAGGTTCTTTAACAGTCCTGCTGGAAAGCGGACCGGGGAGCAGGGCTTTTACATGCTTCATACGCAGGTTCTTACCTTCCGTTTTTAAGATCCAACTCTTCCCTAGCAGGCACTCATCAGATTCACACTACTCTTTAGAAATGGCTACACTCTTCCCCGGCAACGGCGCCAAAATGTGGAGTGATAAAAATGTGTCATTTAAACTCCTAATTACCTCACATTAATTGTCAACCCAGGGACGACCTTTTATTTCAAGAGTGTACTCAGTCTCAGGCAGCTATTTACTCAAGAGTAATGTTTAGTAGTACAGCGTTCAGAGAACACAAGAGTAAACGGATGCTAAACTATGACTAAAATCAAAATGATAAAATCACACAAGGCAGCTTATCAGTCAAGGGTGCGGAAGCGATAACCCATCCCTCTAGAAACTGATGGAAAGGAAATTAGAGCGTGGACCATAGGTCTGGGAGCTACGCAGCGACTGCTGAGGCTCACTACAGCCTTAGACCTTCTCTCACACCAAAGCAACAAATACAAGTAAATGGAACGGCAGAAACTAAAATAGAACAACAAATAGGAAATGGAACAACAAGTCTAAAATGGAACGGCCATAAATGGAACAGCAAACTAGAATTAAAGGAATCTGAATAGCAAACTTTAATTAATGGAAAATGAACAACAGCAAAGCCAAATTAATAGCAATCTTTACACTAAGAATAAATCGAACAACACAAGGAAATAGACAACATTGATTAATGATGGAATATGAAACAATGCTGGAAAGTCAAATATAAATACACACAGCACACCTTAATAGTAATCTGATATGGTAGTCCAATTATCAGTCTTAGTTATAACGAATACGACTATATTTTGTAATGGAACAACAATGTTCATAGATTCAACAATCCCAAGGAAATATAATTTCTAAGATGAAAATAATACCAATGGTCAAACGTTACAACATAGGCACTCCATAATTGAATAGCAATGGTATCGTGTAAAAATCATTTATATCAGCACTTAAAGAAACAACAATGCGTTGCAAAATCGATATGATATTTCTGTCTCAGAAAATGAGATTACGTGACAGAGCTGTGATGTAAAATAATATAACATACCAGATTACCAAATAAAATGGATAAGCAAACCACGCATAAAACGAAATAATATAATATACAGTAGTAGCAGCAGCGTACTCCACTAGAGGCTGGGCCCTTAGCCGCCAACGGACGCTGCTGGGTTACTTCACAAGGAAAAGAGTGAACAACAACTCCCAAATCATGTATTAATCAGCAAATTGTGGAATCATTACAACACAAAATGCTTGTGAATTATAGCATGCAACAATCCCTATCCTATGAATAATCCACCATCATTCTTCATCATTTTTCATCCCCCAAAAGTCATCCAAAAGTCATCCCCATCTCTGATCTCTGTTTTCATTTAAATAGAGAGATCAAAGAGAAGTTACAATAAAGATAAGTACAACATGATTTTTTTTACAAAATTGGATTGATTCTAACTATTTGATAAACAAGAAAATATATTTCCTTCCATCTCTCAACAAAAGCAAGACGAATTTGGCTTTGCAGCTGAGATTTGGAGGACGGCTGCAACAACAAATCTGAGAAAATCGTGCTCAAAGAACCCTGTGTTTCTCTTAGTAAAAGCCGAATTTGGGCAAACCATTTTTCCCTAAAGTTAACTGGGCCCGTTCTGGACAAAACCCATGTTCCGGATTTCTCAGATTCGTCTTCATTTGCTCAAAATCTCAACCGCAAAACTGTCACTCCTTATTCCAACGAATTTTTGAGTTGGCACTTTTAAAAATCAAATCTTCAATCTGGAAGTTACCTTGGAGGCTAAAAATGGTGAATAATGTTATAACCAACTTATTAGAACTATCATTTATAAAATAATTCATAATAATCAATTTATTAGAAATAAAGGAGAATAAATAATATTCATTCATAAGAGCATCAATAATTTATAAAATGGATTTAAATGATAAATTATAACAAATGATATGATGAAGAATAGTGGGAATGGGCAGGATAAGTGTTCAAAAGTGATAATAATAATGGCATATTAACGGCCCAACAATTGCATCATCTCATCCATTGTCTTTTGCACCTTTCATATGGATCCATCATCCACACCGTATATTAGTCATGTTGACGATGCGAGTCACTTCTCCCAGAATGTAACCTCAGTAGCCTGGGCCATTTTTACCTGCTTGCATATGTTAGTCCTTTTAAATGGTTACCCTCTATGGTATACATACACAGGAAACTCTGTTTTATCCTGAGTTTATAATTCTTATTTGAAACTTCTCATTTCCTCCTCAAGCCTCACCAGCAAGACGATAGGAGGGATTAATAAGAGAGAACCCACAAACACTATGAGGATACAACAACACCCCCAAGTGTTTGAAATCTTTATAAGACACCAATGGATGGGTTTTTCCAAAAAAATTACAGGGTACAGTGATGAGGTGGCTCAAGAATTTTCTCATTCCCTCAATCCACATAGCAGAATCCAAGTCATTGTTATAGTTATAAGGCTCACTATAGATCTCATCCCAGAGCTCATTAGTACGGTCTCCACACTTCCCCCTAGGAATTCCATAGAGAAAAGAAGGCAGAGTAGAGAGTCAGGTGGCAAAAAGGAAATTCCTTTTAGAAGATGAAGAACCCACAGAGGATAAAAATGGAATAAGGAGGGATAGTTTGCCATACCCATGCAGTGAGGTAGGTTACTAACTCATCAAATATATCTCATGTGAGAGTAGATATAGTGTTTTTTATGGCTACCATTTTAGGATTCTTGAATAATTAAGGTATGGGGTAGAAACACCAATTCACCAAAACTCAACATACCCTATTTCATGATTCAATCACTCATAGACTCCCACAACAAAGTAAACGAAGGGAATTCCAAACAATTGGCTCACCATGGGTTGATCAGGATCCTCATTAAGGATTCCCTCCAAAACCTTAGGATCTCGATAACATGGTTAGTCTTCAAAGACTTACCAGGCGAGGATGACATCAAAACCCTCACCTATGATGGTAGTCATTCTGTTAATGAGGAGGAAAAACAAGAAGAACAAGATACATATCTAGATGGAGATGAGATGGATGAAGAAAAAACTTATACAGAGGAACACGATGAAGCAGGAGAAGAGAAGGAGGATGATGTTGAAACAGAGGAAGAAATGAAGGAAGAAACTAATGGAGATGAGAAAGAAAAACAAGAGGAATAAGATAAGAAAAAAAGAGAGGAAGAAGGCATTGAAATGAAGCTCAAGGAAATGGGAAAAGAGCTAAGTTGCTTAAGGGATAGAGAAGCAATAATGAGAGATCAACTTGAGAGGGAAAATGCATGGCTGAGAGGACAGCTGTAGGAAAGGGAAAACCAACTAGCATGTATGGCCAGCCTCTCCTTTGAGGCCATCCTGTGTAGGATGCCAACTAAATCCTATGTTGTTTACCTCAGAGAATAATGGTTGCAATTTTGGATTAAAACACTAGCACAAAGGGGCACCATGCCATTTCACGACTACAAGCAGTTTATTCATCTTTGTGAAAAAAGTACACTAGATGATAGTGCCAAAATGGCTAAGTTTTACTTTCACAACATGGCCCTCAGATACATGAATGTTTGGGATCCTAATGCCGAGCTAGGAGATCTACAATTAATGGCTTTGGCATCATGTATGAACCATGAGGAGTGAAGGACTGAAAAGATGAAAAGAATATTGGCTAGAGAGCATAATGAACCTCTTTTCATCAGAGCTAAACAATCAAATCCCATGGCCCTAATCAACACCCATAATCTAATTGCAAAGTATCGTCAGCTGGCACCTAGATATCTTGTTGCCCAAGAGCAAGTAATTTCACATTTTGAGGATATGTTTAGGCTACTAGGAGATTATAGTATACATGCCTTCTTAAGGAGATGGAACACACCACCAGACAGCTTGGAGATCAGAGAATATCACTCCCCTCAAAGGTTGCGAGAGGCACTCAACATGACATCTATATATAAGAAATAAATGCAAAGGTTGAAGGTCAATTGGATAGGCCTAAAACTCAGTCCACCACCACTCCTAGGGATGCTATAAGGGAGAAAATAAGAAGAGGAAAAGAGGCAACGAGACGAAGTAGAAAGGAAATCAGGCATATATGAACAAGAAGAAGAGACCATAGCAGAGGCATGGGATGTCAAAGAAGCTACCAGAGCCATGAAGGACATGGACATTGACTAAGTTGCTCAGAGGATGAGAAACACTTTCAGTAGGGGGTGATGATGGGCCTCATCATTGGGTAAATATATGGGCCTTAATTCACCACCTGGCTTAGTCAAACCAACTATTCTCACAACTTATTGCATACTTTTGATTATATTTTGTTTATGAGATGAGCGAGACTTGGATATTTTGCTTTGTGGTCTAATGTGCATTTAATGCAGGATTAAAGGATAAAAGAAAGGAATTTCAGCAAATACCTTTGTCAAAAATAGAATGGGACAAGGGAGAGGAATTATAGGAGGTAAATCCTCCTCATTTACTACCCCTCCATTCGAATATTACTCCATCAGCTCGAAGTGCAAACAGCCCAAATCATGAGGATTAGAAGGCAACCGAGCAAGTGAATGTCAAAGCACCAGTTTATCTTGAGTTTGGGAGCTGAGCCTCCATAATTTTAATGAATTTGTTGGATATTTTAGACGTATAAGCAGAGAGGCCTAGGGCCTCAGTAAGATTCATATTTTTGGTTGTAAAACTTTACTCTATTTTTGAGCTACAAGACTTGCGATAGTTTTTTATTTAATCCATTATTTTGATAATAAGAATGAATTTTGTTTTCAGCCATCCCTGAGTTAGCTTAGAAGGCTAGAGATCTTGGGTTACGGCCCAACCCTAGAAGCTAAGGCTCCTCTTTATTGTACATTTATCCTAGCGTAGATTCATGGTTTAATTGTTCATTTACTTAAGTAGTTGCATTTCCATTACAACAGTGTAGCGTAGATTGGTTTTGTTTTAGTTTTCTTCTATTTATGCCTTCTTTCAATTAGCAGGTTAGCAAGTAGAAAAAGATCACCATAAGGTTGTCAGAAAGTGTCTTGGCCTCACCTCCTCCCTCTGGGACCATGACTCAAGGAAGAAACCCTTCAGCAACCCCAAAAACACAGATTTCTAGTTCTTCCATGAGCTTTGGAATTTGTCATCTTGATTTAGTACTTGGTTCATTTCATCGTTATATTTTTCCATCACTCTCTTTCTGTAATAAGATTCACTCACATTCTCATTTCCTTCAGCACTTTCTTCATGCATAATATATGTGGAAGCTAATAAATCCCATCTTAATCAGATTATACCCATAGATTTCCTTACCATTTGATCCACAACAAACCTAACCAATTGTCATCAACTGCATGCCGCATATTCATTTTAACATTTGACTTTAGGCACTCCAAATCTTCACAGTCAATCTATTTTGCTTGATCCAACGATTATTGCTTCATTTTCTCGCCAACTAGCTTGGTTGATCTCCACCCTTGATCAATCCTACATGATCCAACGGCTATCGTGCAATCTCACGAGAATTCTTGCACAACTAATATCCAACCGAGAGCACGCAAGAAAGGTGGTTTTCTAATGCTACATGTCACTCACTTAAGCTAATCACTTGAAATTTAGGAATTCTGCTTACAGCTCTTAGGGCACGTGAGATACTTCATACCACCTATATTCATTTCAATGTTTGACTTTAGGCACTCCAAATCTCCAGCTTCGATCTGTTTCGCTTGATACAATGGCTATCGTGTCACTTGCTCACCAACCAGCTTGGCTGATCTCCACCATTAATCAATCCTGCATGATCTAATAGCTATTGTGCAATCTCGCATGAATTATTGCACGACCAATACCCTACCAAGAGCACACGATAAAAGTGGTTTTCCCATGCTACATGTCACTCACTTAGGTTAATCACGTAAAATTTAGGAATTCCACTTATAGCTTTTAGGGCACGCGAGAGACTGCTTACCACCTACGAAGACCACTCCATCATTACGCACATTTTCCACATTTTTGTTGACACGTGACTTAATGCGATCCAATCCATATATTAACATAATCTCTTGAGATAAGATCTTCATCGCTTATCTTCCGTTAATACTGTTTATTGATCCAACTGATCCAACAATCCTTGTGCACTACTGCTTCATTACGTCCTTTCATTGATTTCAATCTTTGATTTCTTTTCCGCTTGACTCCTTCCTGAGATTTGTTCTGCGTATCATTTAAACACTACCACTCCTAAGCTTTGATTTGGTTATTTAATCAAACTCCAACACTATCCGATCATTGCGAACACCAAAAAACCAAAAGCAAGTGAAAACAGATTTAGCCTAGTTTCCTTGCTTACATATTGGTATGGTTTTATGCTCTCTACCTCTCGAACTTAGATAGAAGCATTATGTTAACGTTGATTTAGAAATTCTGCTTAGCATATCTGTTTAAATGGTTCATTAGGATATGGTGTGATTTAGAATTACATGTTGTTTTCTTTATTACCGCAGTAGATTTTCTCTCTTAGAATAGATTTTCTCTTCTTCCATCGAAGAATTAAGCTTCTTCTGACTCTATAGAAGTTTGGCTTGGAACCCCTAGGATCTCTCACTAGATGAACAGTGACAACAGAGAGGACCTTCACTTCTACGTGTGCATATAGCACTATCACCTCCAAGTTTGTACGAACCTTGGGCTGATAAGTAAAGCTAGTAGCCCATGCTTTGCAGCATCCTTGTTGTAGTACTTGTGCTCATCAATTAGCCACAACTAAACTTACGTGATTTGGACCCCTCTTGACAGTTATTCTTGTGCCACTTGTCTAGTCATACTATCCCCTTCAACAGTTAATCTTAGATATGGGCGCCCCCAACTATGTGTGCTTCCCAGTCTTCCTCTTCATGTGTCTAGTGATCCACTCCTCAAAATCATAAGAAAAAATAAATATCCTTAACCTAACCCCATTTTCTTGTAAACCTCTTATGGCTAACATTAGTCTACCTTATTTATATACAACTAGTAGACTAGCTCCCTCCATCCTCTACGTAAGGTACATAGGAGATTGGGTGTCCCTATTTATTTTTAGCTTACTCCCATTTACAAACACTTCACATGATGTGCTATCTATATACCCTAGTTTCACAATTAGTCATATGTTGAATAATATAAGGTCCCATCTAGTGCATTCACAATTTACCTAGATGCTTGTAGAACTTGCTAACATATAGCAACACAAAGTCTCCCTTCTGAAATGTCTTGTGCTTAATTATTCAGTCGTGCCATGCCTTATCTTAGGGCTTTTTCACCTCTTGGTGGAAGCTTCCTAGCACCTAATCTTCTTCTATCTATAGTAGGTCCTGTAATCACCTTTTGAGCGCCTCTGATTTGGTCAAATGGGTAGCTAGTGTAATGCATAGGTTAGGTACCAGGAACTCCATCAGCATGACAACTTCCATCTCGTACACCAATAGAAAACAAGAATGTCCTTTTAACTACTTACATATAGTCCTATCGGCCCATATAACTACAAAGATTCTTAGGTCCCAATCATCATGCTGCACATTATATATCTTCGTGAGTG
Source organism: Pinus taeda (assembly GCA_000404065.3). Taxonomy (NCBI): domain Eukaryota; kingdom Viridiplantae; phylum Streptophyta; class Pinopsida; order Pinales; family Pinaceae; genus Pinus; species Pinus taeda. The sequence goes on along the minus strand of APFE030620796.1, from coordinate 26,562 downwards.
TAGCTTCCATGATTTTGTTGAAAACATTGGTCATCCCATTCTCTTGGGCATGATAAAGGGTAATTTTTTGTTGATAAATATCAAATTATTTCATTAATGCCACTATGGTCCTCTTTAAAAAATGTGTTCCTTCTTCACTCATTAGAATTCTAGGGAATCCAAACCTAGTTACCACATGGTCAAACATAAACTGCACAATAGTTTCTATGCTGCAATATTTCACCGGTGTAGCCTGGGCCCATCTCGTCAAATAATATATAGAGGTGATAATGTACCATGCACTAGACCCTATTGCTGGTGGGTCAATTTCTACAATAAATTCAATAGCCCACTTGTCAAATGGTTGTAGGGTGAGTTGGGGGTTTAGGGGTATCTCATCTTGCCGAGACAACCTTCCCACCCTTTGACATGTGCAACGAGTGTTGCGAACGGGATCCCCTAAGGACAACTTTGGGGCTAAAATCCCACATTTTGGGTCAAATTTTGTAATAAAATTGTAAATACTCCGCATTTTATGGCCGCGGAGTGCAAAGGTGTCATGAGCCATAAAGGGTTGTCTACCCTATTTTTGTAAAGTAAAGTCGGTTGTAAAAGACCTACTTATGGTCCGCAGACCATGGATTGTATAAAGAGAGCTAAGCTCTAAGTAGTTTTAGAGTAATAGAATGGGTTTGAATTAGATGGTCATAGCTTTGAAGTAAGAAGTCTATGTTTTGGGTCATAACATAGGTAGAGGCTACGGACCATGCATTGTATAAAGAGAGCTAAGCTCTAAGTACTTTTAGAGTAATGGAATGGGTTTGAGGTAGATAGTCATAGCCCTGAAGTAAGAAGTATATGTTTCGAGCCATACGGTAGGTAGAGGCTCTGTAGCTAAGTACGCAGAGGCCTAGGGTGGAAGTCCACAACTGAGTGCGCAGACCCCTCCAAATTTGTGTGTAGGGTGGATAGAGTATGTAATTGCTTAAGATATCAATAAAGAGAAATATTGTGCAAATTCTGTGTCTTTGTTCTGATTAATGCATCTTGTCATATTATGTATGAATTTCCTTTATAATTATTATGTAATGCGCGAATGTGTGTAATTATGTTAGTTAACTAAATGCAAATAAGAATATCTAGTTATGTGGTGGTAACTATGAGTATCTAATAAGATAAGTAAGACACTAAGACTAGTTTGGGAATCTGCACGGTACACTTCCCTAGCAGTGTGAAAGTACCTAAGCTACAGGCTAAGGTTACGCGAAGGTCGATCGTACCTTTTCGAAAGGTACTAATGGCCATATTAGAGGGCTAGTCTGGTAATCCCTAGAACTAAGTGACCTGCACAAAGGTAGGAATAGAAGGAATAAAACAACAATCACGACCATCTTAGGGTGCATAAACTTAGTTCCAACATCCACCCATAATGCTTCAAGTGAGACTTTGTTCCGCGCTCTGTAGGCTGATGCCAAAAGGGCTAGCAGTGTAGGGATTTGTTCAGCTAATTAACACTAAACCTGGGTCAAGCTTGAATAAGCCAACAAATGGTTCTATTGCAAGGACTAGAGTCTACCTAAGAGATGTGTGATGTCATGTCACTGGAATCTGACTGAGAAAGAGCTCAGAGATTGGTTGGATAGAAAGATCCATGAATTCACAGTGCAGGAAAACAGATGTCTGCAACTGACAAAGGAATAGTGGTTGAACAATTACCGATATATAGAGATACACAAGATCTTTTTCTATTCCTTTCTGGTTGATCTATATGAGTGGATCATGAAGCTAGCAGGTAGCCAAGGAAGGTGAAACTTGATTATCCTAATGTTTGGACCCCAGAGCTACTATAGAAATTGGAAGCATCGGAGGATAAGATCACCCACACTATCAATCATTGGCTTTATCACATCATAGGAGGATTTGTAACTGAATTCACAGTTGATACCTCTGTCAGCTACAGTGAAGTGGAGCGATGCTTTTTCAAAGGTCTACAAGGTAAGTACATGAAATATTTGAATACCTAAATTAAAATGGGTTATGCAGCTACCTTGATGTTTGGAGCTACGCGAAGCGGAAAATCTTACAGCAACAAAAGAAGAAAGGGTCCTTAATATAGTCCATTGATTTCACCTCCACGAGGTGACGAATATGGAATAGCACAAGTTTCTCCACGAAGTGCTATTCAGTTAATAAGACAAGGGTTCATGCAACTCCCACCTCTGCCCACACCACCTTCATCTTCACCACCATCACCTGCAACTTCACCCATACCACCTCTACCTCCACCATAGTTTAGTATCGAAAACTCAGTGAAACTGCCTTTGTTCAAAGGCTTGGGAAATGAGGACCTGGACAAATTCTCGTTCATTGTGAAATCTGTATGGGTAGCTTAGGGTGTTACAAATGATAAAATGAAGAAGGAAACGCTAGTAAGTGATCTGCAAGATCGTGCGCTACCCTGGTACATCAAGTACTCTGATGATAACTCGAACACTAGAGTGGCAGATATTCATACCATGTTGAACAAACAATTCAGTAGGCCTAAGTCTAAAGCACATTCTATTATGGGGTTCACAAAAATCGCAATGCAACCAAATGTGAGCCCTTATGAATTAGATCATAGGTTGAAGTGTAAGATCCGTGAAGGTAACATGAACTTAATAGATAGACAACATCACGAATGGCTTGTGCCTTCGCTCCTGCCTCACTTATGGGTTGTGCTGTCACAAGAGAAGATAACGACTCAGGAAGAGGCCTTTGAGATTGCAATGAGACTGCATGAAACATTGATGCAAGATCTAAATCTGGGGGTTTATAAGATCCATGCACAGCTGAAAAATCTTTGCTTGGAGATGCAAAGTTTGAAGAAGGACAGAACAATTCAACAAGAGGTATGCGAAGAGGTATGGTGTCTGAAATGCAAGAGTCAAGGGCATGACAAAGACCATTGTCTGGTCTTTGTAAACTATATTGCAGGAGGAGGATCGATGCCTTTGAGGCTGGAAGCTCAGCAAGGACCGAATGCGGGGCCTGCGTTGTGGTGCGCTATATGTCAGGTGGTAGGAAACCATGCCATATATAATTGTCACTTTCCACAGAGGTTTGTACAGATGCCACAACAACTGTTTTGTAACTTCTGTAGGCCGGTAAGATATGATGAGAATAATTGCAGAAGCTATGAATTGATGATGGATAGAACTCCTTCCTATAGGGTACAGGCAGAAATGCAACCCCCTGACCAGAGTGCGGGGATGGCGTGGACAAGCTTTCATGGGCACAAACGAGGTCGAGGTAGAGGAGGACCTAGCAGAGGTTAGGGACATTTGATTTGCTACAATTGTGGAGGATCATGACACTATGCCCGCAATTGCACTAACCCTATGCATCCATCATGCAAGTATTGCACTATGTTTGACCATGAAACAGAAGACTTTCCTACCCTGATAGCGAGTATATGTGACAAAGGGGCGCTACCCCCTTATCCGACTCAGAACCTGCAAATGATGAGGTTTGAGTTGTGCAAAAGGGACCTAAATGTAAATATAGTGCTCCAAAGTGGAATCACAACAGAAGATGATAAGGTGAAACAACCTGAGGACAACACATGTGTTTGTAAAGCTTTGGTGAAGGAGACTGAGTTTGATTTGGAGCATGCACGTGAAACATTCATGGAGGTGAAGAAGAGCTTCGTTGAGGCCTCCACCTCAGGGAGCAAGGATAAGCCTGATTAAAATATGGACCCTTCTATACTTACAACCTTCCTAGAGACCTGCATGAAGCTACTACGTGATAGCAAGGCTATGAAGGGGTTGTAGGAGCTCATAAATATATGCATCATTAACACTTCGGTTGAGCCACACATAGTATGAAAGATTGGTAAGAATTAAAAAAGGATGGGATGGGAGATGAGTTTGACCACACAGATAGGAGAGTATGAGATCGATCAGGTTATCTTCGACCTGGGGTCAGATGCGAACGTCCTATAAAAGAATACTTGGGAGCAGACAGGGAGACCCACACTGTAATGCTATCCAATTCAACTAATGGTGAACTAGTAGAAGATCATCCCCATGGGGTGACTGCAGGGGGTGATAGTAGATATTGAAGGTGCGAGCGCATTGGCTGAATTTGAGGTAATAGAAATTGTGGATGATAGCAACCCCTATCCTGTGATCCTTGGAAATTGATTAGGCTACTAATATGAATGGGGTAATCAACCTAAAGGAACGAAAGATTATATTTGAGAAGAAATTGCTCCGTGTTAGCACCCCTAAATCCCGCTTAAGGATCGTGTTATATTGAAACAATCCATGATTGTGAGAGCAATGATGATCTAGACTGTATCTATAAGATAACAACGTGAGACCAAGATTGGGTGAATCCAATAGCAGATGGATGAATTACATTGGATTGCAAGAGTTCTGGTACCTCGAACTCTGATGTAGAACTAGAGCTTTGGCAGAATGAGTTACATGAAGTAACCACATTGATGGCTTGAATGATGTGGATACCTTTTCGGATGTATTTGAAAGGGAGGTACCAAAAAATCAGTGCTTCTAGGCATTAGATTGGGCACTGCATGCTACGCCCGCAAGATGGTGGGGTATGCACAAGGGAAGCTTTAATGGTTGGCATGAATGTAGGAGGATGGTAAGAACATGCTTTAGGAAGTTGAAGGTGTGAATAACAAACAAATATGATGGGCAGGATGATCTACACACGCACTTGTCCAAATGGGCTCAGACTTATGGAGAGAATCCCAAAGCTAAATGGGTGCACTTGTTTTGTCACACCTTGGATGTCTTCCTGATGAACTGGTACATAGAAACATAGCTTCGCCATGGTACAGGTGAATGGGATATTTTATGTGAAGGTTTCATAATGACTTTTAGATTTGAAGACGGGTTTGACTGTACTGATGAGGCACTATAAGAGGTGAAAGCAGCGATCTTTAGGATACCTCAGGATCCTTTAGACCTGATTTAGCCTGGGTGGGCTACTTAGCTGAGTCACGCGCTAGATTGCTATAACGTAACCACTGAAGAAGAGGAAGCAGATTTGCTAAAGATTAACATCTCGGAAACAAAAGGTCACCACGAGGTTGAAGTACCATAGGTTGAGAATCCTAATATAACTGCTCCACTGGAAATGAAATAGGTAAACAGTGGTATGGAGGCAAAGCCCAAATTCATGAATATTGGAGATCACTGGCATGATGCGATGATGGATAAGGTTGTTGAAGTGCTCCGCGAATACCAAGATTTATTCCTTACCAAGTTTACGGATCTAAAAGGGATAATGGGGGACTTAGGTTTTCTGAAGATCACGTTGAAGCCTAACATGAAACCGGTTAAGCAAAGGCCTTACCATCTCAATCCAAAGTATAAGGAGAAGGTCCACTTAGAGCTAGACAAGGTGCTCGTGACAGGCATCATTGAGCCTATGGAAGAATATGACTAGGTAATCCCAATGGTGGTACAATAGAAGAAGAAAAAGGATGAAATAAGGATATAAGTGGATCTAAGAAAGTTGAATGAAACTTGTGTACATGATCCTTTCTCGAATCCGTTCACCAATGAAGTATTGGACAATGTAGGTGGTCAAGAATCATATTCCTTCACTGATGGGTTCTTGGGGTACTATCAGGTCAAAATCACGCTGGAAGATAGGAGTAAGACAACCTTCATGACTAAGTAGGTTTGTTTCCAGTACACTGTAATGCCTTTTGGGTTGAAGAATGCACCTACAATTTTCTCGCACGTAGTCATTTTTGTGTTCAAGGAGTTTATTCATAAGTTCCTGGAAGTTTACTTTGATGATTGGACTATGTTTGGGTTGGTGAAATGCCATGTAGCAAGCTTGTGCCTGATGTTGGATACCTATCAAAGATACCAGATCATGCTCAATCTGAAGAAGTGCTTGTTTTGTGTTCCTTTTGGCACCCTGTTGTGTCATGTGGTTTGCAGATAGGGACTAATGGTAGACCCCGCGAAGATCGTAGTGATACTGAAATTGTATGCACCAAGGAGTGTGAAATAGTTGCATGCTACCCTAGGACATACAGGATATTACAGAATGGTTATCAAAGGCTATGCCCAGATCACCATGCCTATAGAGAAGTTTCTGAAGAAGGATGTCACATTCTATTGGAACGAGGATTGTAAGAAGAGCTTGGATGTATTGAAAGAAAATATGGTCACTGTGCCGATTTTAGTCTTCCCGGATTGGAAGAAGGTGTTTCATGTACACTTTGACGTGTCATGTATAGCTCTAGGAGTAGTACTGACACAGGTTGTTGGAGAAGACTTGGACCATCGTATAGCATTTGTAAGAAGAAGGTTATCCAACGTGGAGAAGAACTATTCCACCATTGAACATGAAGGGTTAGCCATGGTATATGTGCTCCAGAAGTTCAAACACTACTTGCTGGGTGGGCATTGTTATGGGAAAATTTAGTTTTTCTTCAAACGACTAACTCCTATACCTAGTAGCAAGTCTAGAACAACAACTAAAGTAATTCTATTGCTTTTCCTATGGCTAATAGATAAAAGAAAGAGGAACAAAAGAACCAAACTGTATCTCTCACTCAATCCTTCTTCCCTTTGACCGCTTTCACCACTCCCTTTCATACTTAACTCACTTGGAAGGTACCTGCACACAAGTTGAGACAGAAAACCATCAAAGCATACATATTGATCTGTTAACTAAACATATTATAGAATCGAAAGTAAAATATACATCATATAACACATGAATGGGAAAAAGCATAGAACTCTTTATTAATAGAAGGAAAATTACAACCCATAGAGATGCATGTCTAATTCAGTGTCATTCGTCCAACTTCAAACCCTTCTCTCCTCTTGAAATAAAAATTTGACATGATAACATTACTATCTTTCCAGTCTCACTCAAACAAAATTTCCTTAGGTCAAGAAGTTTCAACCTAGAGCAGCCTTTGAATGCTTGGTCCTTTTATAGCTGAATGGAGGAGGTTAAGCCATTAATGGCCCTCATGAATGCTTTTCCATAATTGGGAAATGGTTCCATGGGGGAAGGGATAATGGATTAAGGTTCATTCATCTCCTTCCTCATCCAAAAGTGAGATCTATCCTTCTAGAAACATCCAAAAGCATCCATTGGATGACGAATCCAATGGATTCATTTCAAAAATTCGATGGATCTCGCTCAGCGCAGGTAGAACTAATGCTAGGTGTAATGCATATCACCCAGACAGTGCAGTTCCTACAATGCATTGCAACCAGATAGAAGGCCACCTGCGCTGATCTCATTAGGGGCATTTTTTGGATGAATGGTGTCAAGAAACTCTTAGGAAGAAAGCATGATGTAGGTTGACTTCATTAGGGAATAAAAACAACTAAATTAGGGGGTGATGGACCCTAATAATACAAATCTAGAAGTTGGGGTTGATGTGCCCAAATTTTATTGTAACAGTTACCCCGTAAAGCATGAAGTCAAAAATAAACATGTCAAGTGAAATGCTTTACCACTTGGAGAGAAGGTTCTCAAATGGAAGGAGACTTGCATCAGTTACAATACATATATCATGATACTTTGATTTTTTCTCACGAACTAGCTGAAGGAAGGCATACCCATGCTTAGCTTATAAACTTTCAGTACATGTACAAATATAGTCATCTATAGATATATACCCATGAATGGTTGACCATAAATGTAAGGCCATTGTACATTTGATTTAGTACTCCTGGAAAATATATGACAACCCAGATGGATGAAACTAGATCTGGGGTCTTCAATCTCGTCCAATCCTTCACTCAATCTACAAGTCTAACCATGTCAATAGATGATTTGAAGTTCAACATGGAGAGACATCTTCTGATTTCCAACTAATGATGTAAGCCGTTAACAGACGCGAGAGGAATCACCAATAATGATAATGAACCTCAAGGTACTGTAGCACATTTCGCATGGTGTGAGTAAATGATTTGATGTCGAACACCATATGAAGATTTCGGTCGAAGCCCAGTGATGTCAACCTATCGCTGAAAGCGAGAAACTTGCCATTGATGTATGCAAACCTCAAGGTACTGAAGGGGTGTTTCTAAGTTAACTTCTTGGATGATGTGCTGATGTAGAGAAGAAGCGACTCGTCGGAGGAGGGCCTTGATGTATCCCACATCAATGACATGAAATGAGGTAAATTATTTTTGGAGATGAAACAGCGACTGACGACACAAGGTTCAGGAATGGTGGGCATGAAACTAAAGGTTTACTGTATTGTAAAGGACGAACTTTTGAACTGAATGACTTCTATTGAACATATCGGTGACACTGAAGTGAATTGGTAGCATTGACCTAAGAAAAAGTGATGGATGGTATGATAGACCAATGGTGTGATAACCATCAAGCTGAATGACCCAACCCACATAGTCATGGTGATGAGGTGAAAGTGTCATGTTCAAGAGCGACCTACTACAATAAAGTGTTCTTGGCTTTTTCCAATTTCCCCTATCATTTCTGACCAGTACCTCTTTATTTTTATCAAGCTTGAGGAGGATAACATATGGTTGTTTTATAATTCCACCCTTTGAGTGGATCCATCACTATTTGATGTTTTAACGAGTCTAGCAAAGGTGAAACTCGGTCTTGTCTAGATGGACAAGTTTGTCACTATTTAATGTTTTTAATGAGTTTAACAACAAAGATAACTCATTCCTTTTCACATTTAGAGAGTCTGAAAAGGGACTGACAGGAAAATTCACAAGTTAATTTTCATAAATTTGTCTCTCAAGTCCGAAAAAGCATAAAACAATACAAGAGAGAACCTATTGATCACGTTTGATCAACGAATACCTTTTTCGTAGTTAATCTATCTCAACTTGAAGAAGGGGTAAAACTATACTGAGTAGATATCAATTCTAATCCATTAATGAGTTAGAAATGACAAGCGTTCAGTAATCTTTTCATGTTTAGAGAGTCTAAAAAGAGCTTAAAGAGGACTCCACTTTGAGGAACAAGTGGTGTCTAGGATAGCAATTGGTTCTGGCGATGTTGGAACTTCTCAAAACATGTTGATTTATGTGAAGAGGCTAGCTAATAAGAACATTCATTGCAATTTTTCCTCAAAAAGGTAAAACAACCAAGTGAAAGCATATGATTGGCCAAAGAGATGGTGGCAATCAGATAAAAAAAACTAAGGCTCATCTGACGAAAACACTGATAGAATGGAAATCGCGAGGGTTAAACTCGAAATTGGTTCATTTTTAGACAAGCTTAAACCACATAGGGAACTGTGCTTGGATTCAGTTACATGTTTACACAAGCTTGAAACGACAAACTATGCTTGGATTCAGTTTCATTTTTAGACAAGCTTAAAATGAAAAACTATGCTTGAGATTGGTTTACATGCCCTCAACATGATGAAAAGGAGAGTCTCCAGTAACCAGATTGAGGTCACTGCGATGAAGCAGGACAGTTATCTAACAACTTTCTGGCTTCGTCCAGATAGACAAAGGTGAATAGGGTGATTCCCTTCACATATCCTACAAGGAAAATTAACTTTAACATTAGGTGCATGCCTCCCAAGCTTCATTACATTCACCTAAGTAAACTACTCATGGCTATCAAGTGGATGGAAAGAAGGTTCATTTACGAGATCAAGTGAAAGACTTAACTGGAATTTTACAAGATCTAATCAAATATTCGACTTGGAAATTTTCTCCAGGGGACCTTGTTTCATTTTTTAATGAGTTTGACACAAGACAAGGAATGTTGCTCAAATTCCTTGTTTCATTTTTTAACGAGCTGACACAAGACAAGGAACTATGCTCATGGACCTGTTTCATTTTTTAACGAGGTTGACACAGCAAAAGAACTATCCTCAAACTCCTTGGTTTGATTTTTTTTATGAGGTTGACACAAGACAAGGAACTCTCCTCGAGAGTTGTTTCATTTTTTAATTAGGTTGACACAATAAAAGAACTATCCTCATACTCTTTGTTTCATTTTTTAACGAGGTTGACACAAGACAATGAACTATCCTCGAACCCTTGTTTCATTTTTTAATGAGGTTGACACAAGATAAGGAACTATCCTCATGCCCTTGCTTCATTTTTTAACGAGGTCAACACAAGACCAAGAAATTTCCTCGATGTTTCATTTTTTAACAAGGTTGACACAAGACAACGAACTATCCTCAGACCCTTGTTTCATTTTTTAATGAGGTTGATAGAAGACAAGGAACTATCCTTGTATTCCTTATTACAACTCATAAGAGGTCATGAGGGAGAGATATGGTTCCAGTGCCCCTAGTACATGATGTACAACATTATTGAATTGATCATCAATTGATGTAGGTATGGAACAGGTTGCCACATAATTAACCCATGGTGGGGATGATACCATTAGTATAAAGGGACCATTTAGGGAAGATGGTTGACTAGGAGCCATATTTGGACTAGGAAATGAAAGCTCGTCAACGGTGACAATTCTGCCTTCATGCGGGAAACAAATCACTCGAAAGAGTGTTGAAACAATAGCTCCCATGTCATAAATGTAGTCTCGCCCAAGAAGTAAATTGTAATCTAAGGGTCCTAGGACTACCATCACATTCAGATAAATGGTTTTTCCTCCCAAAGTAATGGGTAACCAAGGGATGATCCCTAATGGTCAACTCGTTCCTTTGTTAAAAGCCAACAGATTCTCTGTAACTGGCACAAGTGGCAGCAAACTGAGTGCTTGCTAAGCAGTTGAGGAAAGGATACTCATAGATGCACCTTCATCTATAATAGTGCCAGATACAATCATATTACAAACTTGTACTATGATCTGGAAGGGGACATAAGAAGGAAGGCATAATCCTGCTAATCGATTCCTATCAAAGGAAGTGAGTAGACTAGTTGGAGGGGGTACAATAGAAACATGAGAATTAACCCCTTGAGTTACAAGAACTGAAGGATTTTTCTCTTGTCCTGATAGAATAGGAGGACTGCCACCAAGTTCATTAGAATCTAAAGAAATGAAAAGAACCTGAGTGGTATCATATTCACTCTCTTCGAAAAAGGTACGATTTATTGAAGGTGAAATTGGGTCAACTGTTACCTCGACCTTTTGATTTGGGTCGGGTATAGACTCATAGGATTCACTTTGAGAGAGAGTGGGTTTGAACAACGGTTGATTTGGGTCAGTTAATTCATCAACTAGTGAAGGATTTAGGGATAGTTTCCTATAACCAGATGGAAGTCACGGTGAAGGACGGTTATCCAACACTCTTTTGGCTTCATCCAGATAAGGACAAAGGTGAATGGGGTGATTCCCTTCACATAACCTACATGGAAACTTAAGTTTTCCCCTCTTTCCATGATATTTACTGCCACTAGTTGATGTTGTGTCACCAACATGATCTCCAGAGGTTGATGACACAAGATGATGTAAATGGGAGGACCATTCTTCTAAGATCTGAGGAATATCAGGACAATTTTGAAGAAGATGGTCTCTCGCACAAAGTTTGCATGGATATCGAACTTTGTGAGGCTTTACTGGTAGTTTCTCATCAGATTGTTAATTCAAGCAATGGTTTCTTTGTTGCCCCTCTGCTAAATTTGCTTCTTCTTCTTCTTCGTCCCTTTCTTCTTCTTCTTAACCACCTAGTTACTAGTACCAATACTTTCACGAGGCGAAGAGGAAGAAGGGGAGGAAGAAATGAACGAGGAAGAAGGCAAAGGGTCAACCTTAGGATCAATTAGAGGTTGATTTTTTCCAGTTGGAGGTATACTCGATTGTGGAGAAATCACAACATTTTGAACCAAGGAGGTTGAAAACAACCATATTGGCAAGCCAATGGTAAATCCTAGAAGGGACAATGTAGCCATATATGGAGCACCAATATTTCCAAATGGATGAAAGGACTAAGATTTCCATCAAAAGGAATTCCTTGATTGGTGGACTTTGGATTTGTCACCATATGTTTCAACCTAAGATCAACTAAGGAGCAAGTGTGGAGGATGTTATCCACGGTCAATTAATTTTTACGACACTGGAACACAAATTTGCTTTTTCATTTTTAAAGAGTCGAGAAAAAACAAAAGATGACTTTAGTCGCTTTCGATGTTTAATGAGACTAAAAGGACAAGTGCTTAGATGATCCTTTTCTTTTAAGGAGTTGAAAAGGAATGAAAGTGAATACTCTGGAAATACTAGACAAGAGGGTTTACCAAACTAATCACAAAACTGCAATATACATCGTGGTGGTAAATGAAAGAGAAATTACCAAGGATTTACCGTACGGCAGTTAGTTCTCCCAAATGCTGTGTTCGGTGCATTGTGATCAGTAAGGTAGCACACTCAGCTTCCTAGGGATAAAGGATTTCAACCTATTGGGGTCTCCCAATATATACTCGATGGTACAGGGAGCACAAGTCCGTACTAGTACTTATCGGTTCAGACAAGAGGAATCACCCAACCTCAATGAAAACGATAGCCACTAGGTTTTAAAATGCTGGAACACGTCTCTAGCCTAGACACCTCTAGATGTTTGCATTAAATTCCAATGCGTTATCAGGTTAATTGAAGTTAAATTTAGGTTGATCTTGCTTAAAATTTTCCTTTGGGTTTCACCACGAGATGTTTTTCGAAATTCCTAAGAATGTAACTAGAATGAGAAGCACTCTTTCCATTTGTTTTCAACAATGAAAATCCTAGCTCTAAGGGATAGAGAAAACAAGTAATTTTTGGATCAAACAACAGAGAGCACAAACTAATGCAATTCCCTAACCATTCCTTTTAAGCACACACATTCAAACTCTAAAATGTAGTTACATGTATTTCTTTTTCTTTTCAGTTCTCCTTAATGTGAATATGCAGTAAGAACAACTGATGCACAATGATTCAAAAACTCTTTTCACAAAAAATGTCAATTTATGAAAATTTCTCTTAAAGGTAAAGGAAGACCAAATGCCACTTTCAACTTTAAGGAAACAAATATTTTCGACACTTTAAATGAAAATATGAATCAGATGCACAAATATACTAATCGACTATTTTATGAAGGAAGATTTTACAACACTTAGTTTTTTGACAAAACAATCAACTGAAACTACTTTTGACAATGGACTGCAAATGATAAAACAAATACATAAACAAACATTTAACAATCCAGTCTAGATCGGGTCAAAAAAAGGAAACAAAGGTTGTTTTTAGAGACAAGACCTCATCTAAATCCAACAAACAATTCAAAGAACTGAAAATTGACTAAAGGCTTCAGCTCCTAGATGGGAAAACTAATCCTAAAGGGATTAGCGTAAGCCAGAGTGAGGGAAAGTGTGATGCATCTCATTGTCTCAATGCAGAGGGTGCAATGTAGTGCACTGTGTCAGTTACAAAGGTGCACTGATTACAAAATGACAATTTTATACTCAAAACTGACTCAATTTTCAGTGAATTGAACTTGAATTCAATGAATAGTAGAGGGTAAAGTTTTTCAAAGTGTTTTAAGAGATTCATAAGCTACTATAAGGGATAGGATTTCTCCCCAGTGGAGTCGCCATTTTGTTATGGGAAAATTCAGTGTTTCTTCAAATGACTAACCCATAGACCTAGTAGCAAGTCTAGAACAACAACTAAAGTAATTCCATTACTTTTCCTATAGCTAACAGATAAAAGAAAGAGGGACAAAAGAACCAACCTGTATCTCTCACTCAATCCTTCTTCCCTTTGACCGCTTTAACCACTCCCTTCTGTACTTAACTCGCTTGGAAGGTACTTGCACACAAGCTAAGACAGAAAACCATCAAAACATACATATTGATCTCTTCACTAAACATATCATAGAATCAAAAGTACAATATACATCAAATAACACATGAATGGGAAAAAACATAGAACTCTTTATTAATAGAAGGAAAGATTGCAACCCATGTAGATGCATGTCCGATTTAGTGTTATCCTTCCAGCTTAAAACCCTTCTCTCCTCATGAAACAACAATTTGACATGATAACATTACTCTCTTTCAAGTCTCACTCAAACAACATTTCCTTAGCTCAAGAAGTTTCAACATAGACCAGCCTTTGAATGCTTGGTCCTTTTATAGTTGAATGGAGGAGGTTAAGCCATTAATGGCCCTCGTGAATGCTTTGCCATAATTGGGAAATGGTTCCATGGGGGAAGGGATAATGGATTAAGGTTCATTCATCTCCTTCCTCATCCAAAAGCGAGCTCTATCCTTCTAGAAACCTCCAGAATCATTCATTGGATGAGGAATCGAATGGATTCATTTCAAAAATTCGATGGGTCTCACTCAGCGCAGGTAGAACAAAGGCTAGGTGTGTTGCATAACACCCAAATAGTGCAGTTCATGCAATGCATTGCAGCCAGATAGAAGGCCACTTGCGCTAATCTCCTTAGGGGCATTTTTTGGATGAATGGTGTAATGAAACTCTTAGGAAGCAAGCATGATATAGGTTAAATTCATTAGGGAATGAAAACAACTAAATTAGGTGGTGATGGACCCTAATAATATAGATCTGGAAGTTGGGGTTGATGTCCCCAAATTTTCCTGTAACAGTCATTTTAAGATGTATACAGATCACTCTGCACTGAAGTACCTGGTCAATAAGCCTATGTTGGGGGGAAGAATCTATAGGTGGTTGTTATTGCTCCATAGGTATGATTTTGAAGTCATTGTGAAGTCTAGATGACTGAATGCAGGACCAGACCATCTGTTGCGCATTGAAACAAGGGAAGAACCCACTAATTTGGAAGAAGGATTGCCTCACGTGCATCTATTTGCAATGCATGTCACAAATGGTCATTTGGAGGAGATAATACACTTCCTAATGACAAGAACTACCCGGAGGGATACACTGTCTAGCAAAAAAAGGAGTTAGTGGTGTGCACAAGAGACTTCTCTGTCATTGCTGGGCATCTGTACAAAATGGGTCTAATGAGATATTGCGACAATATGTACCTTAGTTTGAAAGAAGAAACAACCTTGCAGATGCTCATGGGGGCATAGCGGGAAGAATTTATGCAAGGAGAGCAACTGCGCAGAAGATTCTATGTGCAGGGTTGTGGTGGTCAACCCTCCATCAAGACTCAAAATCTTACTGCAAAGCATGTGATCCAGTTTCAAAGGACTGGAAGGCCATCACAAAGGGATGAGATTCCTTTGAATCCAAAGATGACATTGCAACCCTTTGAGAAATGGCCGATAGATTTTGTGGGACCCGTTCAACCCCAAGGAAAAGCTGGAGCAAGGTACATTATCACTGCGATAGAGTATTTGACTCGTTGGGTGGAGGCACAGCCTATGAAGGATTGCACAAGCGCGACTGATACAAAGTTCCTCTTTGAGAATGTACTAACGCAATTTGGATATCCAAAGATTTTGATGAGTGATCATGGTATGCACTTTCTGAATGAGACGATTAGTGCGCTAATAGATGAATTTTAGGTATATCATCAGAAGAGCAAGCCTTATCACCTGCAAGCTAACAGAATGGTGGAAGCCTTCAATAAAGTGTTGGAGAACATGCTAACCAAGGTTTGCAATGCTCAACAAAGTGATTAGGACCTACACATACCTGCAATACTATGGACCTGCAATACTATGGGCTTATCGAAAGACATGCAAGAAGTTGACTGGACAAACTCCCTTTATGCTTGTCTATGGTGTTGAAGTAGTAATTCCTATGGAATATATTGTGCCCAGTATATGCATAGTGGTGCTCACGGGTATGATAGATCGCAGAGCCCTGGAGGAAAGGCGCACACGGTTAGATGAGCATCAGGAAGAGATATTTCTAGCTGGATTTCACCAACAAGTCCAAAAGCAACGTGAAAAAGCATGTCATGATCGACACATTAAGCTGCGCACCTTTAAGGTAAATGACTTGGTTTTTTTATATGATAGTAAGTTTGATAAATTTCCAGGGAAATTCATAATGGACTAGTTAGGGCCCTATGCCATTAAGGATATTACTTACGGAGGAGTGGTATAGCTAGCCAAATTCAATCGAGATCCCTTCCCAAGAAAGGTGAATGGCAGTTGATTGAAGCCATACACCAGTGGTTCAGCCATGTGACTACATGAAGGTAGCATAGTCTTAGAGCTCCAGGCAATGAAAAGGAGGTGCGGGACCATAAAGCAATGAAGTGTCACAAGGTTCATGGGAGCGCGAAGGGAGTTGTGCTACCTAGGGAAAAATTGCGCAAGTTGGCCAGAAAGTGACTACTAAAGTCAATATTCATGATTTGATAGTAGAAATATGAACAAATGGAGCAGGCAGCCAACATTTAGGATGAAATTTATGGCTCAGATCCTTGAAAATATGTCGCCAATCCGACATTAATGAACTGAATTTGGGGGAATGGTCAGATTTGAATTCAAAATGCCCTATAAATTATAGGTGGCTGCCCCACGAAAAACACTTGGCATTTTGAGAATTGAGTTGTTGAGCTCTCAGGCACTGAAAGAGACTCCAACATTTGAAAAATTTCTAGAGACATCGTGAGCACTTTTGGAAAGTGTTATGTCGGCACCCACAAAAGCTATAGATACTGAAGCAGTGGAGTCGACATCGGAAATGGAGATGGACGCAGAAGTAGCTGCTCTAGAAATGGTCGAAGTATTAGCTAAAGTCCCTAAATCACCAAGAATGCCAAGCCCAAAGCCCACCCCAACCAAGGAGACTGTGAAGGATAAAAAGTGCAAGAAGCCTACCATACCAGTGTGTAGATCACCAAAAAGAAACCCACCGAAGCCCACTGCACAGAAGAAGGGAAAACCCATAAATTTGGAGCCAGAGAAGGAAGAAATTGAAGACATCTCGATGGATGCTAAGGATGTAGGAGTTGAAGTGGAGGAGGTTGAAGCCCAGGGTGCTGACCCTGTTACTCGTTTGCCTGAGTATGTCCCTCCACGCAAGCCTAAGACCAAGGTGCCGAAATACATCACTGAGAGTAAGACCCCCTTGCAAACCCCTCTGTTGTTGGATGAGAATATGTTCAAAGGACCGTGCTTGGTGGAGGTGCTGCTGGTAAAAATTGAGGATTGGGACTTGGCTGATCACGAGAAGTTTCCACACCTAGCGACTGAGAAACTAATGTGCCACATCATCAATATAGATACTCAAATGACCACATTAGAGCTACGGAGGTTGCTCAAAGGAGTAGACAAGGCAGGGTTACTTAGCCTGCTTTGGGTGCCACACTAAAGCGCACCTCGGTTACTGTATTGGTCATCAAGCAGCTATTGTGCTTGGTGCATGATGGGTGTCTGTGGCTGGAGGAGCCAATACCCATCATAGATAGATTGATTCACGGGATAATGCAGCTTCCATATACAGGAGAGAATCTAGCCATGATATTTGGTGGAAAAGGTGGTGAGCAAGACCTCGTAGAATCCATGAAAGAAAAGTTTAAGCTACTGAAGAAACCACATAGATATGTTATATCTAGCATCTGCAACCCTGTTGTGAAGGTAGCCATGCAGATCTTAGCAGGCAAGGTGATGAGGAAGTGTCGTGTCGATGAGATGTCGATGCGTGTCATCATGCTAGTAGCCTAGTGCGCCGAAGGAGTCCAGTTCAAGTGGTAGGACTACCTTTGTGGAGAGTTCTTAGCAAACTGTTGTGAAGCACAGGAGCTCAATAAGATGTTCCACTACACGTGGCTCTTGTTGTCAATTGTGTTGGTAGCATGGGAGCTACCAAAGGACAGCTAGTTACCTTTGGTCATGCTAGCACTCCCAGAAGCAGCGAAGTACGCTTCGCTATGAGTGCCCAAGGATGTGCAGTGAGTCAAGGACAACAAGATCTTCTAGATCTTGATGGAGATGAACATCTGCATGGCCATCAATCAAAAACCACAGTTGTCGCCTACGGTGTACGGCAACCTGAAGAGCTACGCAGAATTTAAAGCAGACTTTTATCATGTATCTATCAGGGCGTAGAAGGACCCTGTGCAGAAATGGTATGACTTTCCTTATCTGGCAATGGATGATGCCACTGACATGGTACTTGATCAATGGCCAGTAGAGTGGCACGCTAAAAAAGACTTGGCAGTCAGAGGGAGGAAGTTCATTGTGCAGAAAAACAAGGAGGAGGCCAAGCTTAAGATGATAGAGATGGCCAAAAAGAGGAAAAAGGAGGCTACTGAAAAGGCCCAAGCAGAGCACGAGGCCACGTAGTAGACAACAAAGAAAATAGGTGGGATAGAGCGAGGCTCTGAAAAAGGTGCAAGGTCACCTTCACCTGAGACAAAGGAGGAGACAGACGAGCAACATGGTGCAAACCCTCAGGAGACATCTACTTGCATCAAGTGCCCAAGGGAGCTGGAGAAAGGAGGGTCCAGGAAGAAATCAAAAGCTACCATGACATCACTAGACCCTATCATGCTAACAGAGGGTGATTTTCATGATATCAGTGACACAGTGAGGGATGTCACCGCGGAGGCCCTGCAATAGTTTGAACAGCAAAAGATAATCTTGGGGGCCATCCAAATAGGTTTGCAAGAGTTGCAGATCCGTGCATCTCAAGCTGGCACAGTGTCCACTAGCCTAGATATCGACACTTCAGAGGTTGCTGAGTTGCTACGCACAAAGGCCTCCAGTGCGATAGTCCTGCCTGACGGTGCACTGATCACTAAGAATGAAGCTGGCAAGCTCACTTTCAGTGCCCTAAAGAGAGTAGGGTTGAATCTGGTAGTGCTCCCTGGTGAAATTCTCCACCTCTTGCAGGATGGAGTGATTGCAGATTTGAGGGCCAGTGAGCACCATGCCCTCTAGGTGATCAGTGAAGAATGGACCAATAATGAGCAGATGGCACTACAAGGAGACTCTATCATCGCCGCTATGACTGAAGTGACCAATCAGAATAAGTGCATTATGCAGGTTGTTGAGGAGGCATGTTGAATGGTCCTAGAGTTGGCCATTCCTAAGGAGGAGCCAGTTGAGTTGTGCATATGTAAGTTGGCTACAAGGGTGCATGAAACTCGTACTAAGATGGCAAAGGTTTAGTTGGAGTTGAACCTGTAGATCACAGAGTTGCAGTTGAAGGCCTAGCCTTAAACTCCGCTAGAATTCAAGGAGCAGCAGGTGACTACTATCATAGAAGCAGTAGTGGCATTGGATAGTGTAGTAGCGGACTGCACACAACTTTTTGAGCAGTTGTTTAAGGTCCTGACAAGCTTATAGGAGGACCACAACATACAACAACTAGAGACAGAAGCGAGCGAGGTACAACAACGCTATGATGAGGTTAAGGGAACAGTGCAAACCATTGCACTGACACAAAGACTTGCAAAGTTGCAAGAGGCTAAGCAGCTGATGGAACAGGTGGATGCAACACACCACAAGGAAGCAGTGTTGAAGGCATGCTTGAAGTCCTAGTTGGATGAGGCATACATGATGACAAGATCAATCGAAGGTAGGCTTCTAACTCTATAAGCGATGTAGTAAAAGCTTCAAGCTGACAGCTCAGGAGAAGTCACCAAGCAGATGGTCAAAGACACAAAGTTGGCGGCAGCTCAGTGCACTATCGAGGTTGCAGTCATACGGGTCGAGCTGGAAGGGATTCATGCAAAGATCTTTGCACCTGCCAAGTGACTTGAGGGTGAGTCATGATGTTTGTGTTGGGGGCATGCTAGGAATAGGATCCCCTAAGGACAGCTTCGGGGCTAAAAGCCCATGTTTTGTTTTGTAATAAAATTGTAAATACTTCGCATTTTGTGGTCGCGGAGCGTGAAGGTGTCATGAGTCATAAAGAGTTGTCTGCCCTTAGTTTTGTAAAGTAAAGTCGGTTGTAAAAGATATACCCATGGTCCACAGACCATGGATTGTATAAAGAGAGCTAAGCTCTAAGTAGTTTTAGAATAATGGAATGGGTTTGAGTTAGATAGTGATAGCTCTGAAGTAAGAAGTCTAAGTTTCGGGTCATAGTGTATGTAGAGGCTCTGCAACTGAGTGCGTAGAGGCATAGGGTGGAAGTCCGCATCTAAGGGCATGGACCCCTACAACTGTATGCATAGGGAAGATAGAGTCTATAATCACTTGAATATATCAATAAAGAGAATTATTCTATGAATTCTATGTCTTTCTTCTGATTAATGCATCTTGTCATATTATGTATGAATTTCCTTTATAATGTTTATGTGACACGCGAATGTGTGTAATTATGTTGGTTAACTGAACGCAAATAAGAATATCTGGTTACATAGTGCTAACTATGATTATCTAATAAGATAAGTAAGACACTTAGACTAGTTTGAGAACCTGCACGTTACACTGCCCTAGCAGTGCGAAAGTACCTAAGCCACAGGTTAGGGTTACGCAAAGGTTGATCGTACCTTTTCACAGAGGTACTAAAAACCAGAGTAGAGGGCTATTCTGGCAAGCCTTTTAACTAAGTGACATGTGCAAAGGAAAGAATAGAAGGAATAAAATGACATTACGACCATATCAGGGTGCGGAAACTTGGTTCCAACATGCCACCTGTGGTGAAGTAAAATTATAAGTGCGAACACAAACAAACTCCTCTAGCCTGATAATGGTTCTAGCCATAATTGATACATTCTATAGAATATTTCCTTCGGTTAGAACCAATTAAGAGGGCCTACCTCTTAGTATTCTTATCTCATTTGATGATGTCCTTGCTTGCTTGCTCTAGCTATCTCTTGCTTCCTTCTTCAAACACCCGAACAAGTAAACAACAACAAACAACAACTGTGATATAGAGTAATTGTAATTAAACCTACTTAATGAGTGAAGAAGCATTAAGCCATGAATATGTAAGATGACAAATCATGTAGGAAATCAATCAATAGTTGCATATATATTGAATCAAGAAAATATTACAACCATTGTCTTGATGTTTTCATTCTCCTCTGACAAGACCAGGTTCCCACACACTTCTGCTAGCATTCCATGTTGGCCTCAATGATAGTAGTTTTAAGGCTCTTCCATTTAGGCTTCATTCCAAACAAAATTCACACTTCTTCCTCACACAACTAGAGAGCAACAACTATGAATAGCTTATTGTTTACTCCAAACTTGATTAGCACTAGCACACCAGCATTAACACTAGCTTGTTCTTGGGAAAAAGGGAGGTTTATATAGGATGAGTGGATGGGAGATGGATCCTCTTCTCATGGGAGAAGCTCCTTTCCCCTTGAGGTAGTTCCATCATTATAGGGGAAAGGAGCCCAAATTGACATCCTCAACCCCATGTGGTCAAACCATTTACCAGACTTCTGTTACGAAGCTTCTAGAGCTAGAAGCTTTGGCTCTATATTTAAAAAACTTTCTAGAAGAGGACCAATGTGATTGGAACAAATCTCAGTTGCTCTGGTCGATGCTAGGGAAAGTGTTAATCCCTACATATTAGTGTGAGGAGGACAAGGGCCATCAGCGTAATCCTTGTAATCTGGGAAAAACAGAAGATTTTAGGGAAATGGTGCAAAAGGGAATTGTTCTGCTCATGAAGAGGGACGCAATGGGAGTTTCTTCATAAAGGGAAATCATGTAGATTTCACTGTAGAGGTCCTCCAGGATCAAGGAATGGGGAGTACAGGGACAATGACAAAATTTTGTGTAACAAATGCCCCCTAAGGCGTGAAGGCCGAACTAGAGAGAGGGATGTAATGCTTTATGAATCAGTGTGGGGAACCGGAGTCTTTCATCGAAAAACATACAAGCAAGTACAAATACATATATATAACTGAAAACTCTTTCAAATGATACATGAATCATGGCATGGATGAAGCCATCCATTAAAGAGCATCACAATGAAACAAGGGTATGGTCGTAGCCATCCAATAATGAGACGAATCACATATGATAACTCATGGTATGGTCACAGCCATCCATCTGAAAGAGACATGTATATCAACATAACCATGTCACATCACTTCACAACCTGGACTTTTGTGATCTAATTCTAGGGTCTTGCGCTTCAACATGACTCGATCAAAGTACAAATTTGAACATGTGAATAGATGTGTTGACGTCGAACATGCTAGAAAGTCACTTGATTAGTAGTCAATGATGTAAATTGTTAACAAGCGCAATAGAAATCACCAATAATGACAATGGTCCTCAAGGTACTATTAGCACAATCCATGGAATATGAATAGAGGAACTGCAGTCGAACACCCATGAAATCACTCGATCGAAAGCCACTGATGTGAACTTGTCGTCGAGTGCAAACAAATTGTCATTAGGGCATGCAAGCTCTGAGGTGCTGGAAGGGATTCTCTTAGTCAACTTCGCGGATAATGAGTTAAACTTGACAGGAAGCGACTGTGTCAAAGGAGGGCCATAATGTATCCCACATCATCAACGCAAGGAAAAAGATGCAAAATGATTTTGGATGATACAGAGAATCAGAGGTAAATATAACTACAGAAGGACAACTCTTAAACATCTCAACAACGCGTTTGGAAATTTGGCAGCTTTTGGATCTATAATATCAGTGGTCATGATGATGTGGTAGAGATCAAATAGAATGAAAAAATGAATGGCCCAACCCAGGAAGGTCAATGATACAAACAAAGATGTCCCAACCCAACATGAAGCAGAAAGTTTCATGTTCAAGATTGAGCTGTCGACACAACTAGTTAGATTTCCAAATTCCACCACCTTTTCTCGCAAGTACCCCAATTATTTTTAATCACAAACTTGAAGGGGATAGCATATGCTTGCACTGTAAGCTCATCCTTCAGATGAATCCAACCTAGTTAGTTTAATGAGCCATAGGAAGGAGAAGCTCATGTTCATCATGGTGACGAATCCGATGTCATTTAATATTTTAACGAGTCCGACAAAGGTGTAACTCGGTATCATTTTCATATTTAGAAAGTTCGAAAAAAACACAGAAAATAAAACTCCACAAGGTCCCCTTTCATACATTTGTGTCTCTAGAGCCGGAAAAGGTAGAAAAAAATACTTGAGAGAACCGCTTGACCATTTTAGTCAAGAAGTACCTTTTTTGTAAATAGTGCATCCCAGCCCAAAAAAGGGGTAAACATATACTGGGTGCATGGCATTTCACATTCGTTAGTGAGTTTGAAACAGCAATAGCTCAACAATATTTTCGCATTTAAAGAGTTAGAAAAGAGCTTGAAAGCAGACCCCGCATTTTATTATCTTTTATGGGTCAAAAGAGAAAAATGGTTGGCAATCTTTTCATATGATTTTTACAAGTCGAGAAAAGAGCTTAAAGGTGACTCACCCTGGAGGAATAAGTGGTATAAAGGGTAGCAATTGGTTCTGAAAATGGTCAAGATGTTGGCTAATAAAACCACTCATCACTGCGGTTCCTTAGGAAGGAAAAAGAAACCAAGTGAAAGCATATGATTTTCCAAAGAGATGTTGGTGATCGAATAAAACAAGCAAGGCTCATCTAGCATAAATCAACTGATTAAAATGGCAATCATGAGATGTAAATCGGGCATGGGTTCATTTTTACACAAGCTTGAACATGGAAAACTCTGCTTGGATTTGGTTTCATGTTTACTCAAGCTTGAAATGAAAAACTATGCATTCTATAAGTTTGCATGCCCCCAACATAATGACTCAATCGAGGTACTTTCCCTTCAAACTTTCATTTCAATCAAACTAGGTGGATGGAATGAAGGTTCACTTTCGAGATCTTGGAAAGACTCGACCGGGATTTTACGAGATCTTAACCAAAGACTCGATTTGAAAAAGGGAATTGCTTAATTTTTGAATGAGGTTGACACAATAAAAGAACTATCCTTGAGACCTTTGTTTCATCTTTTAATGAGCTTCACATAAGACAAATAACTATGCTCACACCCTTTGTTTCATTTTTTAAAGAGGTTCACACATGACCAGGAACTATCCTCATGACCCTGTTCATGAACAATACGAGAACATGGCTCCCAATAGGTCTTCACTAGATGAAAGAACCACACTCTTGGAAGAATATATGTCATTTGGTACCAAAGTTAGATCGGGTTCCAATGCCCCCAGTAGATAATGTACTATAACATCTGTGTGATCATCAGCAGACACGGAGAAGGAATGGGTAGCTACATAATTGACTTGTGGCGGGGAAAGTACTACTTGAAAATAAGAGTCGACAGGGGATGATGGTTGCAAAGGAGGCATCTGGTGACCAGTGAACAATAGTTGATCAATGGTCACAATTATCCCTTCGTGCAGAAAACAAACCACATGGAAAATTGAAGAAACAAGAGCGCCCATGACAAACATAATCATGTTCAACGAGAAGATTGAAATCTAAGGGACCTTCAACTACTGTCACATCTATATATATAGTCTTTCCTCCCAAATTAATAGGGAACTTTAGAAGGATCCCTAAGGGTTAACTTTCCTCCATTGAAATCCAACAAATCCTAGGTGATAGGCACAAGATGCGGGGAAACCAAAGCTTTCCAAGTAGTAGAAGACATGAGGCTAACAGACATGCCTTCATATAATATAGTGCCATGTACTACCATATTATAGGCTTGTACTATGATCTGGAAAGGAACGTAAGATAAGAGGAGGAAAGTAGTCAATGGACCCCAATCGAAAGAAATGACAGAACTACTTGGTGGGGGTATCATATGAGTGCCCCCATGCTGTACAGGAATAGGAGAAGGACTCTCCTGAACAACTGGGATGGGAGGGTCACGCTTTGATTCATGAGAATCTGAGGAGACGAGAAGAACATGAGCTGTATGATCACCACTCTCTTTCGGAATGGAGTGAGAAAATAGAGGCAGAGCCAAGTAGACACTCTTTCTGACCAATGGTTGGTTGCAAACAGATAGAAGAGAGTCATTCTCAAGAAGATCAGGACTGGCAAGAGATGAATTCAAGTCAATCTCTTTACCAACCAGGAGAGGGTTAGAAGAAATCCTATGATAACCAATAGGAAGTTGGGATTGAGGAGCTATAAGGCCTTCCAAAACTTTGGAAGCTTTATCCATAAGGGGACAAAGGTGAAGAAGATTCTTTCCTTTACATAACCTATAGGGGAATCTAATCTTTCCCTTCTTTAGCTGAAGGTGTAGCATCAACATGATCTGTAAAGGGTGATGGGGATAACTGATTCAGGTCTTGAGACCACACCTTTAAGACTTTGGGAATACCAAGTTAGTCCCAGAGGAGATGGTCACCCTTACACAACTTGCAGGGGAATCTCACCTTTCGTGGAGAATCAAAATATTTGTCTATAGGAGGTGCATTTGGAGTAATAGTCGCACGGTTGGCCTCTCACTTATCTATCCTCTTCTTCTTAATCTTATTCTTCTTCTTCTTAGCCTCTTGGTTACTACATTTCAAACTTTCACCTGGAAAAGTAGAAGGGGAAGATGAAGAAATATGGGAAGAAGGTGAGAGGTCAACCTTAGAATCATCGTGACCTGATTCAAATGAAGGAGACATTTGGACAAGAGTCAGGATGCTCGGTACCACCGAGGTTAAAAACAACCAAACAAGTAAACCAATGGTTAACCTAGGAAGGGACAACGTCACCATATAAGGAGCACCAACATTTACAAAAGAAAGAAAAAGACCAGACTTCCCATCTGAGGGGAACACTGACTGGTAAACTCTAGGAATGTTGCCATTGGAATCGATTTTTTTAAAGAAACACTAAGGAAGATAACTTTAACGAGGAATATTTTGTGGACAGTTAATTTTAATACATTGAAAGAAAACTTTGCCTTTTCATATTTTAAGAGTCTAGAAAAGGGTGAAAGGTGACTCTAGTCGCTTTCAGAATTAACTAGATCGAAATGACAAGTGCTCGATGATCTTTTAAATTTAATAAGTCAAAAAGACCAAAATGACTACTTCGGATAATCTAGGCAAAAGGATTACCAAGTAACCGTGAACTGAAGAATATCCCTTGGCGAACCAAGAAGGACGGGTAGATAATCTCCCCAAATGTTGTGTTGAGTGTATCATGTTTACACAACGACAGACTCAGCTTCCTATGGATAAAGGATTGTAGACCTAGTGGGGTCTCCCTTCATATACACCATGGTACAAGGAGCACAAGTCTATAGTAGCTCTGTCTAGCACCAAAGCGAATGGCATCTGCTAGGTTTAAAGATGCTGGAACACGTCTAGACCACTAAATGTGAGCCTTAAGTTTCAATGCTTCCTTAGGTTAATTCAATACATTTAATGGTTGATCTTCAATTAGGTTTCAATTACAAGACCCTACTATTGTCATCTAAAAACTCCTATATGCAGCTATATGAGAAAAAAGATCTTTGTCTTTGATGAAATTTATCACTAATTAATGCAACAATCGAAGAATGAAATCTTTCATTAATAAATGTCCTAAATGCACTTAATCTTCATATAACAACATAAGAAGTTTCATTTCATTTCCAATGCTTATGATGATGCAATTCTAGCTTCTCAATAATGCTACTAATGCAATATTTTCACTTAAGTAAACTAGAATGATGTTCTCCTTTGATCCAGGTGGATGTTGGTGGCCACCCACCTATCCCATTTGGACCCCCACAACTGTCTCTTTCAGTTTTTCAGTTTCCGTATATGTAGCACAATTTACTATTTTTAGCAGTTTTTTTGGGTCCTGAACTTCCGGAGCCGTTTTGAGGCC
>APFE030620794.1:373748-387905 GCA_000404065.3 Pinus taeda | reverse complement strand
TGGCTTTAAATGGATGTGATAATGCACAAAAGTGTGCATACTTGGTAAGTTTGTCAACTACCACCATGATGACACTCTTTCCCTCAGACTTGGGTAAACATGCGATAAAATCCATTGAAAGCTCCTCTCAACGTTGGCTTGGAATGGATAAAGGTTGTAATAGACCCGGTGTCTTAATTGTTTCAACTTTATTTTGCTGGCAAACCAAACATTCCGCCGCAAACTTTTGAATATCTAATTTAAGGCCCTCCCAAAAAAATTCCTTCTTAACCCTGTGGTAAGTTTTTCAAAATCCCGAGTGCCCTCCTAAGGGAGAAGTGTGCAATTCCATAAGAATCTTTTGTTTTAGCTGGGAATTCTTATAGAGGTATAAGCGATCTTTGTACCATAATGAATCATTTTGCCAACTAAATGTATCCGAATGTTCCTTTAGGTAGTGAAGCAACACTTTTAGGGACTTAGGAGCCCTCAGTTTATGGACATTTATGATTGGGGTGCCCTTGGTTATATGGAATCATAGGACTAGGTTCGCTGGCCATAAGCCACAAGCCCTCCCATATTATCACTCTCTTCACTCAGTCATATGGTGTTACTTGTAACCAAGGGCCAGGCCCTTTTACACTGCTCTTGCCATAACTATGCCTTCAGTTCCATGATACTCACCTAACCTATGGCTGGGCTGGTTGGGCGCACCCGCTGGCCCAACGCTTCCCCCAACTGTCAAACTATTTCACATTAAATATAAATGACACCTAATCTTTAATAGGCACCACATTGTAGCCTAATCATTTGGGCGACTGATTTGTTTCTTGGTGATGAGCCTCGATATTGCAACAAGAATGTTGCAATTCCCAAGGCTACAAACTTTAATTATCAACTTGGGGTTCGTACAAACTTAAGAGATGTTGGCACTATATGTGCTTCATACAATGTGTCCTTCCTTTGTTGTCATGATGTAATGGAATGCATGTACTAAAGTCAAATCCTAAACTAATTGCAGAAAATGAAATGTTTGAAATGGAACCTTAACCTATTGCAAGAAATAAAGTACAAGGAAAGAGACAAAAATTCAATGTTAAATCACACCATTTCCTAATTAACTACCAAGAAACTATGCTTTGCAATAATGCTAAATTACCATGAACCAAATTCTACTATCTAAGCATGGAAGTAAGAAGAATCAAACATCACTAATGTGCAAGTAAAGGGACTGAAATAAATCTGTTTTTGTCTTTTCATGCAAATTCAAATATGCAAACTAATTTCCATTAGTGATGCGGTAGGTGAATTAAGGATGTTGGAGGTTGAATGGAAGGTTTAAGAGATGGTTGGATGGTGTGGGATAGCCTTGGGAGGTTTTTGGTGACTTCCTAGAGGTTTTCTCTCAATTCGGCCTCAAAATACGCCATTTCAGGAAAACCTACAAGATGTACTTGAAATCTTTTACAGTGAACCTACAGGATACAACTGAGAGAAAAATGTGAGGTGTTGGAGGTGATGGGAGGTCTAGGAAAGGTGTGTGATGGGTGGAATGGAGTGGGAAAATTCCTAGGATCACTCAGAACTAAAGAACAAAAGGAGGTCCAACAATCTAGATTTGGGAATAAGAAGAGTAATCCAAGCAACTCAATGATTATGATGAACTTCCAAAGATTTTCCAAGGATGAAATAATGCTTGTGATCTTACAAAATAACTTACATAAACCATTTAACTCAATCCTACAACAAGAAATAATTAATTCTAAATGCAGAAATAGAAAGAAATAAAAACAAGAGATGCTCATGAATAAGCATTAAAAGAGGGAAAGAAAATGATACAAAAGGGCTCTGAGGTTCCTGGGATGACAAAGCCCAAGGAAACTCAGAGACCTATGGAGGAGAACAATATCTAGAAACTGAACATGACACCAATCTTCATTATTTTCATGAATATAATTACATCCTTGCAAGAAAATACAATGGAGTTGCAAAAATACAAGCTCTCTCCACAATAACACTAATGAAAATATCCCCCTGGTGGAAAATTTGACTTGGTACTTGTACAAAATGATTATAAATAATTCCCCATGAATGGATGAAGTTTTCCCCACCAAAATCCCTTGATTAGTGGATCTAGTCCCCAATACTAGGAATTTGCATTAAATGGCAGGGAACACATTCTTAGATTTTCTCAATCATTACCTAGAGACAAATTCGACTTGGTACTTATACAAAATGATTAAGAATCATTGCCCACCGAAATCCCTTGATTGGTGGATCTGATCCCTTGATTGGAGGATCTACTCCTTTGATTAGTGGAACACATTCCTAGATTTCCTCAATAATTGGAGTTTCACAATTTGTGCCATAATTCCATAATATCTTGTTGACTTATTATTTATTACTGATCTTCCAGTAGTAGGGAACAAGTCTCTAAATTATCTCCTCCTCCAACTCTTCATAATCTGCCCAATATTCTCATAATATTCCACAAAAATAAATAATATTAGACACAAATATCTAATTATTCATAAACTTTCCTAATGAATACACTACAACAAAACCCTGTGATTAGCATCCCTTTTTGCTTCCTTTTTTGCATCTAGAGCCCATTTTTGGTGCTATTTGTGTCCATTTATCAAATATGGCGCAAAAATTGATGCAAATTTTGTACCAATTTTTGTACCAAGTCTTACATCAAGTTTAGCACCAGTTATTGTAATAGGTTTTGCACCAAAATTTACACGAAGTTTTACGCCAAGTTTTATGCCAAGTTTTGTGCCATCCTTTGCACCATGTTATGCATCAAGTTTGGCACCTAATTTTGTTTCACCAACTTTTGCATCCATTTTTTGCATATTTTTTGCATCCTCTTTGTGCCAAGTTTTGCATCAAGGTTTGTGTCTAGTTTTGCATCTAATTTTTCATCTACTTTTGTTGCATTGAATTTTACATCTTGTTTTGCATCCATATTTGCATCCTATTTTTCATCTGTTATTGTGTCCAATATTGCATTCATTTTTCTTGTACCATAATTTGCACCTAGTTTGACACCTCCCTTTGCACCCTTTTTTGTTGCTAAATTTGCATCCACGATTTCATCCTCATATACATTTAGGTTTTCATTGACTTTTACATCTATTTTTGCATCCCCTTTTATATCCACTTTTGCGTCAAGATTTGCATAAGGTTTTGTGTCTCATATTGCATCTACTTTTGCATCGTATTTTACATCCATTGTTGCACCCATGTTTACACCCACTTTTACATCCATTTTTGCATCTTATTCTGCATCTTCATTTGCTTATTTTTTTCATATATCATTACATCCACTTTTGTTGTGACACAATTTGTGTCATGTTTTGTACTTACTGTTGTACACACGTTTGCTTCCAATTTTGCATCCATCTTCACATCCTCTTTTGCATAAAATATTGCATCTATTTTTGCATCCACTTTTGTGTTGGGTTTTGAGTCTCATTTTGTATCTTCTTTTTCATGTACTTCCATTGCATCCATATTTTGCATCTAGTTTTGTTTCTCTTGTTTCACTCGTGTTTGCATCCACTTTTACATCCCTTATAGCATCTTGTCTTGCACCTATGTTTGCATCTTTCTTTTGTGTCTATTATTACATCCACTTTCTCATCCACTTTTGTTGTGCTATGATTTGTGCCATATCTTATGCCTATCATTGCAACCCACATTTTCTTCCACTATTGCATCCACATTCGCATCCTCTTTTCTGTCCAAGTTTGCATCAAATATTTTTTTATGTTTTTTGCATCCCATTTTGAATCTACTTTTACATCCACTTTTGATTCATCCAATTTTGCAACTAATTTTGTGTCCACTATTGCACCCATGTTTGGCCCATGTTTACATCCCTTTTTGCATCCAAGCTTTCCTCCTTTTTGCATTCAAGCTTGTTGTTTTTTTTTTTTTACATTCATTGTTGTATCCACATTTGTTTCACCACAATTCATGCTAAAGTTTGTGCTTACTATTGTTCCATGTTTTCTTCCACTTTTTCATCCATGTTTGAATCCTATTTTGTGTTCAAGTTTTCATCAACTATTGCATCTACTTTTTCATCCACTTTTGTATCAATTTTTCTGTCTTGTTTTGCATCTACTTATGTTGTGTCCACTCTTCATCCAATTTTACATCTATTTTTAACCCCATTCTTTTTGTTCACTTTTGCATCCATTTTCCAACGCACATCATATTTTTTGCATTGATGATATTTCTTATGACATTGAAAATTATGAACAACTGATGACAATGTCAATAATTATGACGATGATAATAATGAAGATGGTGACAATGACATGAATTGTGATTATTATGATAATGATGATAAAGATGATGGGGGTTATAATGACAATGATGATGACGATGCTAATGACCTTGGACATTATTCCCAATTTTTAAATGTTGTCATGGTCATAATCATAAAAATTATCTTTGGTGTCGTCTTCCAAGTCATCATCATCTGATCATCATTATCGTTATTTTCATCTTGGTCATCATCAACAACAATAATGACATGAATGATGACTGTGATGTTCATGATGAAGACGACAACAATTATGATAAAAATTATATTAGTTATGATGACGGGGATGATGACAATTATAATGACAATGATAATGGTAATGATGATGATGATCATCAATCATCTCTAAAAAATAAAGTTTTTATTTCTCTTGCATATATCATGTGTCCTAACAACCCTTTTTGAGCACTCGTAACATTTTTTTGGGTTGATGATATTTCTTACGATGCCTATAATTATGAACAATTGACGACAATGTCCATAATCATGATGATGATGATGATGAAGACATGAATGGTGATTATGATGATAATGAAATGATGACAATAATGATGATGATGATGATGGTGGTGATGATGGCGATAATGAAGATGATGACCCTCCCTCTAAACTAGGGAGGTTCTCACAATGAGACAAAAAATTACTCTCAAGTTGAAATATGCATATAAGAAGGGATCTAGATTGATAAGCATCAATGATGATTTACATCATCATAGCCAACATTGTTAAAATAGCAAGGCCTTGACTAATAAGTTTATCTCTCCATTAGATCAGAGCACAATGTTGGGAGGCATAAATTTGGGCACCACTACCTCTCTAGGCACTTACCCCACCAGGATGTTCACTAGGTATGTCCTCACATGATCATTTCCTAGTCCACTATCATAATGTTTGACACCAGGAAATGTCAATCGTCATGACTATTCTTACCTTGTATTAATGTACTTGACTTATGGCAGTTAGTCCTAGTCAAAGTACAAATTCTCAAATAATATTGGTCCTAGATGTTTATCCAATCCACCATTCTCCCTACTGGTGTATTTACTAGGTTTACGTGTGTTAGTCTTGGCCATAGTACATGACAGATGGATAATATGGTGTCTACCCTCACTCCCGCTCAACCAGAGAGGAGAGATCCACAAGCATGAGATTTTCTCAAGAATACCCATCATTTTCATAGAGAATAACATCATTAATATGTTTTCATTGCATGATGCCTTTATGATTAAGCATTCATAGATTTGTGGCAAAATATTTCCCCTTTTGTCATTTTCATGAAATAAAATAAAAAAGTGAAATCTAAAATCATTAATGATACACTATAATGATTTATCTAAGTCTAAAATCTAAGGTTGAGCTGAAAATTCATGTAAATGTTATATCTATGAGTTGTGCCAAACTTATGAAAACCTTATTCCCTCAGTCCTATATATAAGAAAAAGAAAAAGAAAGAAAAATAAGGCTCAATGAATGGTAACTCACGTATTCACTCCCTCTTTGGAAAATATATGAATATGTACACTCCTATTCACACTTGATCACATGTTTGTGATGGTTAAATCATGAAATCCTCTTTTCCCCTTGCATTTTCACTTCATCATTTAAGCACCTAGTTGAGGATCTAGGGAATGTTTGTTGCCTAAGGGTTTCATGTCTACTCTTGGTTTACTTATGTCACACTACTTTCAATTTATGTGACGGAGTGAAATACATAAGTTTGTGGAGTTATTAGAACAATGTATTAAGTTAGTCACCACATACACATGTATTACATGTCATTGATCCACATGTGTGGGTTGGAGACTCATTGCTTGACAAATTTAATGGAGACTACTTTATGGCTTTAATGGTATAGCTTACAAAATATCTTGTCAAACATTGTGATTGATCCTTTCTTTTCCTCGATACACTTGATAATATTGAAGTCATTACCAATAATCCATGGACAAGGGAAGTATAAATTACTTGTGCTAGAAATAGAATTGAGAAATAGAGGTTTTCAATTTGTGATATTGGAGTCATAGACATTGGAAACATGGTAGTAGTCCTCGATGTCAATTAACTAAAATTTTATCGTCATAATGCGAAAAGAGGTAAACATATTGGTAACCTTGATGTCTTGATCATTTCAAATAATAACCATTCCACCCAAGTATCTCTAAGCATCAATAACGACTACTTGTAAATTCCCCCCCCATTTTCTAATTATATGAGGTACAACCTCACTTAATATTTTTGTTTCTTATATCAACATTATTGATGGGTGCTTTGTGTACCATTTTTCTTTTAGGAATCTTTTCTTTCATTTACTATTAAGGCCTCTCATGTTCCATGAGATTATTTTCATCGAGAATTTACACAGAAAGGAAGTGTAATGTGACTAAAAAAAAACATCTCTCAAGATTTAAGTGCTTGGAAAATTCCACTTCATAACTCTTATATATCCTTAACCTGGGACCGAATGGTGAACTTGATGGCCTTAAGGGAAATTGACCAATGAAAATCTAAAAAACAAGTGACTTTTGACTTTATCACATACAATTTAATATACCAAAAAAAATATCCATAACAATTTCATCAATCAATGAATCATTAAAAAAAAAATCCAAAACAATTTCATCAAGCAATGAATCATTGCATTATAAAATACAATCTATAAACTTTTTGGGAATGTTTCGCTAAACCATGCTCAAAAACAAACATATTTAATATTAATATTTAACAATAATATGGACAATAACACATTTTAATAAATTAAACAAAAAATTATCAAGCCTAAAAATATCACTAAGAAAAAACTATAAAGCATGCAACTAATGGAAGTGACCACTCAAGGCCACCATAAGACAATTAATCTATTAAGACCAAGATTAATGGGGATAAAGATATACAAAGGACAAAGACAAACCGATTTTAACTTTATTGTTTTATTAGGTTCAAGATGAACATTTCAAGATATAATAAAGAACATAATTAGTTTTATTGCATTAAGAAAACCCAAGCACATTCTATAACTTAGCAAGGAAGAGATGTATAATACCCATCTCAGTGACATAACACATGGATTTAAGTTACTTTATTTATATATGATTTAAACTCATATCATAAAATCACAAATTTAGCATGAATGGAATGTTTAAAATCCATTTTTATAAAAACAAAATATAAATTTTCTTATAGAAAAAAAATACCAAAAAATAAATATATCCTTTTAGAAAATAAAAACAATACTAAAACTAAATATATTTCACAAAAAAACAAAAACATAAGTAAACTAGAATTTGAATTTGACACTCTTGTTCAATTTAGGAAACTCATATGGTGGAATGTGATCTCTTTATCCTCATCTTTAGATTTTTCCTAAAAAATAAAAGCATACAAAAGTGGGAAAGAGCCATAAAGCACGGGGAAGCTATTTCCTAAGCAAAAAAGCATTCAAAAAGTGGAAAAGGCCATTTTTATATGAGGAAACATTATTCACCCAAAAGATTTTGCCCAAATTGAACTAATGAGGAATTTGGGAAATCTTCATAACCTTCACTTTCCTATATATTGGAGGCTTGGCCATTGAGAAAATGATAGGAATCCTTGTATTGTCATGTAGCCGAGATCTATCTTGAGAGGGAGAGTTTTGGAACTAGGAGTTGGGGGAGTTGTTGTTGCAACTACATCTCATTGTTGTAACTTTCCTCCAACTCCTTTATTAATATAGATCAGTTGTTCTTCCTTCCATATGTTTCTATTCATTCTCTACTTATTCTATTTAACTAATGAATGTATAGGATTTTCATTTATATTTATTTATTCGATAATATTTATATGTTTATGATAGTTTCGATTATCAAGATATTATGTTTTGAAGGTTTCTTTATTCTCTCTCTTATGTGTAGGACCAAGATTTGGAGCTAGCTAGGAGCACTTCCTAGCTATATTAAAACTCCAAGAAGACCTACATGCGAGGACTCACAAGAATTCCTTCTATTTTTCTTAATCTATACTCTACATCTTGATCTACTAAGAATCCTGAGCCTTAGACCAACCTTTCTCTTAATTGATCTATCCTAGGTTTCCAGGATAAACTGAGAGGGTTTTATGTTCATCTATTTGTGCATTAAATCCTACAGCAAAATGATATTTAGAAACTTTAATATATTTCACTATGTAAATGAAATTAGTAAAGTGAACCCATAGAGGGAGTCATAAATGGAAATAAAAGTAAAAGTCTAAACAAGAAGCCAAAAGTGGATGTAACCATGCATGCAAAATTGGGAGTAGAATTGGGTGTTAAACTAGTCATCAAAACAAGATGCAAACAATGACACAAAAAGGGTTTTAAAGTAAAATTGAACAAGGGTGCAACAGTAGACACAAAGAATGGAACAAAATAGGGCATATGAAACGATACCAAATTGGGCGCAAATGAGGATGAAAAAATGGACACCAAAATGAGGATGCAAGGAATTGTGTAAAATTAGGATGCAAAATTCGGTGCAAAAAGGATGTAAGAAAAGACACAAAACAAGATGAAAAATGGGACTAAAAAAGGGTGAAACCAAGGATGTCAAAAATGATGCATAACTAGATGAAAATTCAAACTAAAATCTAGGTGCAAAATGAGATGCAAATGTGGACACAAAATGTGGCAAAGAAGGACGCAAATTTGGATGCCAAAAAGGATGCAAAATTAGATACTAAAAAGGATGCAAAATTAGACACAACAGAAAAAATGGTGCAAACATGGGCATAAAAATGGTTGAAATTTGGATGCAAATTGAGATGCAACATTAGATGTAAAATGCGGTACAACAAATCATTCAAAACTTTGTGCAAAAACACATGCAAAATTATACGTAAAAAATGGCTCAAAATTGAATGTAACAATAGACACAAAATGGGATGCAAAGGTGGATGCAAAAAATGGTTCAACATAAGATGCAAATTTAGATGCTTAAAAGGATGCAAAATTGGATGCAATAAATGGTGTTAAAAATGATGCTATATTGGATGCAACAAATGATGCAAAATTAGATGCAAAATATGGTGCAAAATAGAATGCAAAAAAGGGAGATAAATAAAACGCAAAAGTGGATGAAAACAACGGTGCAAAAATGCATGAAAAATTTGGCACTAAATCAGATTCAATATATGGTGTAAAATTGGATGGAAAAAATGGTGTTAAAAAAGACAGAAAAACTGGCACAAAAATAGATGTAAAAATAATTACAAAGTTAGAAGCAAAAAATGGCATAAGACCAGATGCAAAAATTGGCACAAACTGGATGTAAAAAAAGGCACTAAATTAGATGCCAAATATGGTGTAAAAATTGATGCAAATTATGACACAAAGCTAGAAGTAAAGAATCCCACAAAAGAGGAAGCAAAAAATGATGCAAAAATAGATGCAAAAAATGGCACAAAACTAGAAGCAAAACCTGTTGTAAAACCAAATGAAAATCTTGGTGCAAAATATGATGGAAAATTTGGCGTAAACAAAGATGCAAAATTTGGTGCAAAAAAGGACGCTTTAAAAATTGTACAATAGAGTCAGATTTAGTGCCAGGCTGCTCATCCCAATTGAGAAAAAAATGCACTAAAAACTGGTGCTAAATTTGGTGCAAATTGCATGTTTCGTTGTATTGATATAATAAAGTTAAAAATAAATTATCTAATGCAAAAACAGAGGTTTAATGTGTTGAAGGATGGTCATAGGCCTTAATTTATCTTTTAAATTAGAGGCACGGGCCTTAATTTATGTCTAATTTAGAGACCCATCAAACCCCCTTGCAAAGTGTTGCTCATCTTCTAAGCAACTTAGTAACCTCATTGTGCCTCATCCATGTTCCTGGTGGCCTCTCTCTTGTGCATTAAGAATCTTGGCAGTAAGCTCTGCAAGGACAAGCCCAAAAACATATTTGTTCAAAGAAAAATCATTGTTTCTTGAGACCATTAACTTGCTTTCTTTCCCTTATTCAAGATGAGTTCTTGAATATTTTCTTAGTTTGGAAAGGTCTTCCACACCCTTATCAACCATCTACTACCTTTTTCCATCATATATTTGTATTACAATTGCCTCATGTAGGATTTATGGGTCACTGTAATTCCTATAGGATCATCCTGTAGAAAACACATTCCCTTTGTAAACTGAAGTAAAGGAGTGGAAAAAATGAGAGAAATGGTGGAGGAATGAATGGTTATGAGTGGTAAAATAAAAATGTGAGTGACATAGGTCTCTTTGTGATCCTCCTCTGCTCTTTGACCATCCTTCTTACTGACCTGCAAATGGAAATTTCATGAAAATGGAGAGGATGCTCTCTTTGTTTTTTTTAAAGAATGAAATGGGATGGATGAATGATGAATAAATAGTGAATATGAAGTGGATGGAGGGCTTGGAGTGTTCTGGTGACCTTGGCCTTTGCAAAAAAATATTCTTTTAACTGATGTCCTTATTCCTTGAAATCATCACCCCTCATAATTTGACTTTTCAACATTGCATGAGTGAAGTAGTGAGTTGTAATTGAAGGTTGCTGAGATTGTTGACCAATCCTTATCTTATAAAACCTCATCGCTCATGCATTGATAACAAATTTCTAACTATAATATGCTCAAGAGAAGAGGTCAAGAATATTGTATACCTGTACCTACCTAATGGTTGTTGGATAGACATGCATGTTGTTGCTAAGTTGATGTTGATGTTGATGTGCAGGTGTTGGATGGTGATGTTGATGATCCTGATGCTACTGCTAAGCTCTGGAGGAGCTTTTTTGACCTCTGGATCT
This sequence comes from Pinus taeda, assembly GCA_000404065.3. Lineage (NCBI taxonomy): Eukaryota > Viridiplantae > Streptophyta > Pinopsida > Pinales > Pinaceae > Pinus > Pinus taeda. The sequence continues at coordinate 376,811 of APFE030620794.1, read as the reverse complement.
CCTTTAAAACTACTAACTACCAATATTGTAGGCATTGTTCTATATCCTGTAGGTTTATTGGACAACGACTTGTTTTGTCCATATCTCCCAAACTGTAGACTGGACTGAGCTGAAACTTTTTTAGCATGTTGCCATCATCATTAAGCACCTCCCTATAGAAACATTTTGGTCAATGGATGCTCGGATCTCAAGAAAAACTAAAAGTGGCTGAAGGTGATGGAGGCCGATTTCTTGGAGACCATGCACTGAAATGTTCAGAAATTTCTTGGGCAAGTTACCATCCTCCATATGCAACTCCCCATGAAACATATTTTCAAATGGATGCATGGATATTGAGAAAACACAAAAATGGCTGAAGGTGATGGAGGCCAATTTCTTGGAAACCGTGCACTAGAATTTGTTGAAATTTCTTGAGCATGTTACCATCATCCATATGCATCACCCCCTAAAACAACTTGGTAGATGGACACATGGTTTTCAAGTTATGGCAAAAACAAGTTTCTAATCTATGTATTTTTGTATCCTGTAGTAAAACAGAGCATCCTGTAGTTTTTTAGGACAACAAGGAAAATGAGTGGTAGAAGTTTGAGAATAATGGGTGGATGGTGAAATAGATGAGGGTGATGGATTGGCATGGTCTTGGCCTTGTTGGAGCATTTGAGCAAAGTAGGAGAAAGTCAAAATGTGATTTCTTTTGATTAGGCTTGACCAATTTTCCTTTTGGTACCAACTCGTTCGTGTTGCTTGTAGATGTTGGAGTACATGCATGCATGGAGCAAGGATTTTTTTTTTTTTTTTTCTCCTTATAGGCCTACTAGCCATCTCAATGAGGTTTTCAATCAATGAGACAATCTGAGGCGCCTCTAAGGAGATTTTCACCTTAGATTTTTTTTTTTCCTCTTATTTTTCATATATATATATATATTTCACCTTATCCTACTTGAAAAAAAAAATCACTTTCAAGTATAAGAATGATTCCAATGGAGCCATGTGAACATCAAGATGATAGACAAAATGATGTGGAGGCTAGAAATGTATGTTTGACATGTACCCGGATTTGAGAGACCAAATGATTTGACTTTGAAAGGATCAAGCATAGTTGAGGAAGACAACTTAGTGACTATCTGGAAACATATTTCAATATAGTTGTGATGTCCTTGGTCCTTTTGTTGATCTGGATCATTCTTCATGTCTTCTTCTACCATGACCTTCAAATCTTCCTCTTTTTGTTGATTGTTCTCTTGAATACATGGAAGATTTGATGGTAACCATGAGGGAGTTCTCTCGATCTCCGATTTTGATGTATGCTCTTCATCAATCGCATCCCATGGTTATGTAGTATTTTCTTCTTCTTGATGTGGTCCTTCAATGATATCAAGATAATCTCTTTTTTGCAATACTCTTCTTGATTTATGGTGAATACCATTGAGATCAAGAGGAGATATTTGGAAGATTTGTACCTTAGCATTGTAAGTGGGCTGAGCTACCTCAATGTGTGGGTTTGGAAATGGTGGTACATGTAGTTGAGTTGGAGTGTATATTTGAGATTGAGGTGGCCCATAAGTTCCTTGCCAACCTTGTTGCCAATATTGGTTTTGGGGTTAAGATGGCCAATGTTGCCAAGGAAAAGGTGTGTTCCAATTACTTTGAGGTGGATATGCATAACCTTGAAATTGGGAATTAGGCTCTCATACCATATCAGGCTGAATAGGCTGCCATGGTCCTCTTGGAGCTACATAACATTGCTGCATTGTCAATTGACTTGCTCCATTGTTCTCTTGGTGAAATTCCTTCAACCTTGGTAATGATGGACAATGTTTAACATCCTGTGATTCTACAACACAAATATTAACATTTTCATTTCCTTCATCTTGCATTCTTAACATTTATACTTGTTTTGTTAGATTGCTAAGAATCTATGTTTTAAAATCATCAAACAAATTTCAAGTTTAGCTTGACCTACCAATGTTGATGCTGATTTACCTACTCTTGCTTTTCCTCTTGATATGTGTTTGCATGTTTCACAAATTTCCTCAAATGAGAATTGATATACATCACCTCTACTCATGAGATTAAGGAGATCAATCCACTCATTCCTAATTGTTCTAAGTAAGAGGGTCTTTAGTGTGTCAGATCCCAAATGATGTATTGTTGGCATTATGGGATTGTTGGCATTATGGTTCTGGTATGATGTTTCAGATGTTGTACTTGATGGCAACACCCATGGCATGGCTCTCATTTTGATAAAAATAAATAAGTACGCAAGAGAATAGTTCAGGAGGTGCGTACCCGTAGGCATGCCATGCAGGGACCGCGTCCTAATACGCGGATTACCCATCCATGAGGTGCATACCCCAGTGCACACATTCCAAGGTAGTTAAGCGCCCACACGTGGGGTTTCTCATGGTATTTAGCCAACAGTATTGGGTTATCATGGTTTTGGTCCGTGGTATTGTTTATTTTATCATTTTTATTGAGCCCCATGATCCTTGATTTGAGGAAGAACTAGCCTATATAAAGCAAAGGAGATCATTTGGCTTAAGCATCTTTTGAGTGATTGAATATCTTAAGATCTGATTTATTGGGTTCTCGATTTTTAAAAGATTGATCTATAAAGGAGAAGTTAGAAGCGAATCTGCGAAGGGTGATCTCTTGAGCACAAGTTCAGATCTGAGCGTCTGAGGTTATTTCAGCCCTAGTCCAAGGTACGCAGAGGCGCCGAAGGTTCAGTGCGTGGGTACGCAGAGGCACCGAAGGTTCAGTGCGTGGGTACGCAGAGGCGCCGAAGGTTCAGTGCGTGGGTATGCAGAGGCACCGAAGGTTCAATGCGTGGGTACGCAGAGGCGCCAAAGGATCAGTGCGTAGGTACGCAGGGCGACAGTGGTTCAGGTGCGTGCCCTCTGTAGCAGCACGCGGTTCGATTATTCTTTTGGGTGTGTACCTGCTGTGAAAGTACGCGGCACGATTATTCTTTTGAGTGCGTATCTCCTGGGAAGTACGCGGCGCGATAGTGCCATTGGGTGCGTACTGTACGCAGATCAGTGAAAGGAGCAGTGCGTGGCC
>APFE030620794.1:340811-356157 GCA_000404065.3 Pinus taeda | reverse complement strand
GGATCTGCCTCACTCTTTGTGAAACCCATCCCCTGCAAGTATGTATCTATCTTGGAGTACCAAGCTCTAGGAGCTTGTTTCAAGCCATAAAGAGCCTTCTTCAGTTTGCACACATGGGACTCCTTCCCATGCACCTCAAATCCATATGGTTGTTCAATGTACACCTCCTCTTGTATGAATCCATTGAGAAATGCAATGTTCACATCCATCTGGTGGATCTTCCAACCCATCTCTACTGCTATCGATATAATGGAGCGGATCGAAGTATATCGAGCCACGGGAGCGAAGGTTTCCTCCTAATCAACTCCCTCTACCTGGGAGCCTCTAGCCAGAAACCTCGCTTTGAATTTCTCAATGCTGTCATCTGCAGCATGCTTTACTTTGTAATGTCATCTGGAAATAACCATAGATTTTCTCTCAGGCCTCGACACCACCTCCCAAACATCATTCTTCATGATAGAAGAATACTCCCCCTACATGGCCTCTCTCCAGACCTGCTGGCTAGCTGCCTCCTCATAGCTAGAAGGCTCAGAGTCAAGGATGCTGGTAACCATTGCCATATAGCTACAAAACCTCTCAGGTGGTCTACTCTGACCAGCCTCTTCGGCTCAGCAATAGATGAGGCATCTATCAAAGTGTCCTGAAGCCACTTGGGCTTCCTCTTCCCTGAGCATGCTTCTACCATGGAAGAATGAAACTCCTCCTCCTCATCACCATCAGTAGCCTGAACTCCTGACTATCTGTTTGTTGTCCTCCTGACTGCACCTAAACCTGTAGAAGCTGAGGTACTGTGTGAACTGTCCATTAGTGGACTCCCTAGTGAACTACTCGGAGCACCACTCCTCTGGCTCGGTGAGCCACTGCTCACTGACGAACCTGACATCCTCATAAATGTACCTCTTGATCCTCCTGATCCCTGCCCACTGGATCCTTGCGACTGGCTCAACTGCTACTGAGGGTCTGGCTGATCCAGATACTCTAAGTCCCATGTCCTCCTAAAGGCCCTGTCCTCCTCGAACTTCACATCCCGCCTAACAACAACTCTCCTCTGTGCACGAATGTAAATCCAAAAGGCCTTTGAGGTCTCACTGTAGCCCACAAAGATACCCTTCTTTGCGGTGGGATCTAGTTTGTTCCTCTTCTCCTTGGGTATGTAGGAGTATGTAATGCATCCAAAGATACGAAGATGACCAATATCAGGCTTCTTCCCAGAGAAATCCTCCTCCGGAGTCATGTGCCCCAAGGCACGATGTGGACTCCTGTTCTGCAAGTAAACAACTATGTTGCAGGCCTCTGCCCACAAGAACAATGGCAACCCCTGATCATGTAACATGGCTTTGGCAGCCCCTACGATGGATCCGTTATTCCTCTCCACAACCCAGTTCTGCTGGGGGTTGTAAGGAATAGTGAACTCCCTCCTAATGCCCGCCTCCGCACAATAATCAACAAACTCTCCAAGGGTGTACTCTCCCCCATTGTCCGACCTCAGGGACTTGATCTTCCGATCTGTCTATGTCTCCACAAGAGCTTTAAACTCTTGAAACCGTTTGAAGACCTCACTCTTGGTCTTGAAGAAATAAATCTAGGTCCTCTTGGAGTGATCATAAATGAATACCACATAGTACTCATATCCATTCAAGGAAACATGAGACATCCGACCGCTCACATCAGAATGAATCAAATCAAGTATTCCAGTCACTCTGCTATCACTTCTGGGAAAAGGGGATTTGGTAAACATGCCCATCACACATCCTCTGCGAGTATCAAAGTGATCAGTACTGAAATCTGGCACACCTGTAGTGATCTCCCGCAAGGTCCTCAAGGCTCCATGATACATATGTCCCATCCTGCGATGCCAATCTCACATAGCTCATAACTGCTAGCTCTGCTGTCGGTACTACTGCTCAATGCCACAAGGGATTGGAATGAAAACTTGTACACCTTTGCATGGCATACACCTATCACTCTAGCTAAACCAGCTGGAGTGCCCCTACGATACATCAACACCTGTCCTCCCCTGAACAGTACCTCATACCCTCTGTCCTCCGAACCTGAGACGGATATGGGGTTCTTCCTCATCCTTGGCACATTAAGAACATATGTCACCTTCAAGGGAGATTTGGACTCCCTCTGAAATGTCAGTGTCCCCACCCCGACTGCTCTAACAACTCTGTCATCACCGAGTACTACCTCTATATCAGTGCCACTCTCTGAAAGCTCAGAGAAGTACTCGCGGACTCCTGTCATGTGACGTGAAGCCCCACTGTCCACATACCAGATACTTGAAGATGCTCCGCTAATCGAGGGAAAAGCATGCTCCCTCTGAACCTATGTGGCAGGTGATCCTGCACTAGAGGACTCATATGCAGTGAACCCAAACTCCTGGTCAAAACGAACTGCAAAGTCCTCAACCTCTGCTGAAGCTGCCACACTCTGGTTCTTCCCCTTCTTCTTCTTCTTCTCCGGATACACAACTACATAGTGTCCCATCTTTTGACAATTCCAACACTTCACCTTGGAATAGTCCTTCTATGTGTTACCCTGTCTACCTTTACCTTTTCCTTTGCCCCCACCATTACTTGTGGAAGCCTGCTTCTTCCCTTTGCCTTTCTTGCCTTCTACTGACAGTGCTACATCCTCATCCTGCTCAACTGGCTTGGCTGCCCCAAGCTAACCTTTCCTGATCTCTATCTGAACACAATCATCCCAAAACCTCTCCCATGTGGGAAGGGTCTCACGTGCATAAACCCCATCAACAAAGTTCATCCATGAACGGGGGAGGCCATTCACTGCAATCCGCACCAACTCAGTGGGTGGAATGGCCTCTCCAATTGCTGCCAACTCATCTCTCACATTAGTAATCTTTGTGAGATATCTAGCTGCACTATCATTACCCATCTTAATGTTCTTCAGCTTCTCCTTTAGGACCATTTTCCGGTTCTCGTTGGTACTCTGGTAGAGATTGGACAATGCTGTCCACATCTCATGGGCATTGCTCTTTTCTCTCACATGATGAATGTAATGGTCTTTGACTCCGTCTAGAATCGACCTCTTATTCTTATTGTTCTTTTTATTATACTCAGCCAACTGAGTAGCATCAGAAGGCACAACAACAGGGTTCTGTGTGGTATGCGCCATGATATCCCAACTTCTGCCTCCTCAAAGATACTCTGCATTCTCTCCTTCCAAATGTTGTAATTTGCTTGCCCATCCAGCCTATCCTCCACCCTTAATCCCAATGACATCATGCTATCCTAAAACTGAAAAAAATAGCACTATTGTAGTAAAGATAAAACTGTTGTTTGTGAAAAATTAGTTTGCTAGAATTTTCTGAGTGAAAAATGAGCAGGCTGTAATTTTCTTCCTTGCTATCCCAAACTGTGCTTTAGCACTCAAGCTCTGATACCATGTAGAAATTTCTCATTTACTACTCCGGTTTTCAGTTTCACCTTATTTCTCCCATATAGTTAAATGCCCTTTCCCATATCCATACATTCAACAACTGGGACAATAAATTTTTGCTAAAAACACAAATTCTGGAAATTTTACAGAACGCTGAAAAATGCAGAAGTAAAAATCAGCAGGTAAAAACAGTCATTTAACACATTTGAACACAGTGATTTTTGGTCAATGTGACCCTGGAAAAACCCCTTACAACTCTTGGGGAAAACTAGTTTGAGAGCTCTTCTTTATTTCTGAAAATGTTTTTTTTTACAGTGAGAAATATTCAGCAAAAAATCAGCAAGCAAATTTACAACTTATCTCTTTTCTCGTGCCTCACAGTAAATTGGAAATTATAGCAAATAGGACAGCAATAAATGTTGTACGACCTCAATTTTTGTGCCCACTATTAGCCTTAAATGCTGCTATATGACTTGCATTAAATGCACTATACGGACTGCAATAAATGCACTGTATGGACCTCGATTTGCATGCAGAAAAAACAATAAACTACTCCTCAATTTCTATGCAAACCACTCCTCGATTTCTGTGCAAACCAACTGTACGAATTTCTAGAAAAATGTACCAAAATCGACCTTTCACTGTGTGCTGAATCAGCTGTACAAATTTGTTCAACTGCTGCCTTGGAATGTGTGCCAAGCTGCTGTCTCCTTTTCCTCCTTGTTCAGAAATCTCCCTTGCTCTCTTGCTCTCCTTCTCTCAATTTGCTCATGAAAGAATGAATGACCTTTTGCCTCCTTTTCCTCCTTTAATCTAATCCTAAGTGACTTTTGGGTAACCTCTAAATCCAATGGCTGAAATAGATTGAGATCTAGGGCTGAGATTAAATGCTCATTTAAATCTCACTTTTTAATTTTTAACTCACCCCACTTTAATAAAGACCCGCTTAGTCATTTATTTCCAAAGTCACTTTTCCCTTCTAATTTTACATTAACTCTATTAAAGTCACTTTAAAATTAGACTTTAGTAACTTTATCACTTAAAGTCACTTTAAAATTAAATTTAACTCTATAAAAATTATAAAGTTATTTTAGGAGAAAAATTAAATTCTTTTTGGACACTTTTCCCTAGGCCAAAGATCAAATCCTTAGGGAACCACCCGTCCTCCGGTACCAAATTTCAACACCATCTACTACCTTGTTCCATCATTTATTTGCCTTACAATTGCCTCATGTAGGATTTTTGGGTCACTGTAATTCCTACAGGATCATCCTGTAGAAAAAAAAGTCCCTTTGTAAACTGAAATAAAGGAGTGGAAAAAATGAGAGAAATGGTGGAGGAATGAATGGTAATGAGTGGTAAAATAAAAATGTGAGTGACAAAGGTCTCTTTGTGATCCTCCTCTACTCTTTGACCATTCTTCTTGCTGACTTGGAAATGGAAATTTCATGAAAATGGAGAGGATGCTCTCTTTGTTTTTTTCAAGAATGAAATGGGATGGATGAATGATGAATAAATAGTGAACATGAAGTGGATGGAGGGCTTGGAGTTCTGTGGTGACCTTGGCTTTTGCAAAAATTTATTCTTTTAACTGATGTCCCCATTCCTTGAAATCATCACCCTTCATAATTTGACTTTTCAACGTTGCATGAGTGAAGGAGTGAGTTGTAATTGAAGGCTTCTGAGACTGCTGACCAATCCTTAGCTTATAAAAGCTCATCTCTCATGCATTGACAACAATTTTCTAACTATAATATGCTCAAGAGAGGAGGTTAATAATATTGTATACATGTACCTACTTGATGGTTGTTGGAGAGACATGCATGCTGCTACTGAGTTGATGTTGATGTGCAGATGTTGGATGGTGATGCTGATGATCCTGATGTTGCTGCTAAGCTCTGGAGGAGCTTCTTTGACCTCTGGATCTCCTTTAAAACTGTTAACTGCCAATCCTGTAGGCGCTGTTCTGTATCCTGCAGGTTTACAAGACAATGACTTGCTTTGTGCATATCTCCTAAACTGTAGACTGGATTGAGTTGAACCTCTTTGAGCATGTTTTCATCATCACTATGCACCTCCCCATAGAAAATTTTTGGTCAATGGATGCATAGATATCGAGAAAACCTAAAAATGGCTGAAGCTGATGGAGGCTGATTTAATGGAAACCGTGCATTGGAATTTGTTAAAATTTCTTGGGCATATTACCATCATCCATATGCAGCTCCCCATGAAACAATTTTTCAAATGGATGCATGGATATTGAGAAAATGAAAAAATGATTGAAGGTGATGGAGGCAAATTTCTTGGAAACCGTGCATTGGAATTTGCTGAAATTGCTTGAGCATGTTACCATCATCCATCTGCATCTCCCCCTGAAACAACTTGGTAAATGGATTCTTGGTTTTTAAGTTATGGCAAAAACACATTTCTTCTTTATGTATTTTTGTATCTTGTAGTAAAACAGAGCATCTTGTAGTTTTTTAGGACAACAAGGAAAATGAGCAATAGAAGCTTGAGAATGATGGGTATATGGTGAAAATCGATGAGGGTGATGGATTGGCATGGCCTTGGCCTTGTTGGAACATTTGAGAGAAGTAGGAGAGAGTCAAAATTTGACTTCTTTTGATTAGGTTGACCAATTTTCCTTTTGGTACCAACTTGTTCTTGTTGCTTGCAGATGTTGGAGAGTACATTTATGCATGGAGCAAGGATTTTTATTTTTTTTCTTTTTTCTTTTTCTTCTAGACCTACTAGCTGCCTCAATTAGGTTTTCAATTAGTAGGTCTTCCTAGGCATCTCAAAGGAGGTTTTCACCTAGTATCTTCTATTTTCTCTTTTTTCTATCCAACCCGTTGACCGCCTCATGGAGATTTTCAATCAATGAGCCAATTTGAGGCGCCTCTAAGGGGATTTTCACCTTTGATTTTTTTTTTCCTCTTATTTTTCATATATATATGTGTGTGTGTGTGTGTGTGTGTGTGTGTGTGTTACCCTACCCTACTTGAAAAACAAAATCACTTTCAAGTATAAGAATACTTCCAATGGAGCCATGTGCAGATCAAGATGACAGACAAAATGATGTGGAGGTTGGAAATGTATGCTTTGACATGTACCTAGATTTCAGAGACCAAATGATTTGACTTTGAAAGGATCAAGAGAGTGATGCTGCAACTTAGTGATTGTCTGGAACCATATTTCAATATAGTTGTCATGTCCTTGGTCCTTTTGCTGATCTGGATCATTCTTCATATCTTCTTCTACCATGACCTTCAAATCTTTCTCTTTTTGTTGATTGTTCTCTTGAATACATGGAGGATTTGATGGTAACCATGAGGGAGTTCTCTCTATCTCCAATTTTGATGTATGCTCTTCATCAATCGCAACCCATGGTTCTGTAGTCTTCTTATTTGAATCTTCTTCTTTTAGATGTGGTCCTTCAATGATACCAAGATAATCTCTTTTTGCAATACTCTTCCTAATCTATGTTGAATACCATTGAGCTAAAGAGAAGATGTTTGCAAGTTTTGTACCTCAGTGTTGTAAGTGGGCTGAGCTACTTCAATGTGTGGGTTTGGAAATAGTGGTACAGGTAGTTGAGTGGGAGTGTATATTTGAGATGGATATGGATGGGGTTGTGGTTGTGGTGGAGGTGAATGGTAGGGATAACATGGAGTTGGGTATGGAGGATATTGAGGATATTGTGGATGGATCCCATAAGTTCCTTGCCAACCTTGTTGCCAAGATTGTTTCTGGGGTTGATATGCCCAATGTTGCCAAGGAAAAGGTGTGTTCCAATTACTTTGAGGTGGATATGCATAACCTTGAAATTAGGAGTTAGGCTTTTGCATCATATCAGGCTGAATAGGCTGCCATGGTCGTCTTGGAGCTAAATAACATTGCTACATCGGAAATTGACTTGCTCCATTGTTCTCTTGGTGTACTCCCTTCAACCTTGGTAATGATGGACAATGTTTAACATTCTGTGATTCTGCAACACAAATATCAACATTTTCATTTCCTTTATCTTGCATTCTTAACAGTTTTACTTGTTTTGTTTTATTTTTTATTTTTTATTTTTTATTTTTATCAAGAGTGAGTCAGATATTTTATTAAACTTAGTCAAATATACATAATTTACAAGGAGCCACCCGCTTTGCGAGAGTTCAACAGTCAGTCGGGCAGTCCAAACCACACCAATATCTCAAAACTAAGAGAACCTAAACCGGAAAACTGGGGAGAACCTCCAAACAAAGTATAAGGAGAATAGTAAAGCTTGGAACCACAAGAGGTCCCACCATAAGTCAAACTTAAAACTGACAAACTGATAAACTAAAAAATAGACAGATAGACACAAAGGCGTTTAAAGCGTAACACTCTAAATATTTTTTGGGTCCGACCAACGCGCACACATAATTGCCACCATTGATCCATTGATTAAGATCCAATGGTCATCATGGATATTGGAAGGACAAGAAGCATGAGAGTTAACTGCTCGATGAGGGCAGTTTTCTCTCTCCTCGTTCTGCAATGTGTCACTCAAAGAGTGGAATCGGAGCCAAACATAGAAAAAATCGAAACTGTTGAGACCCTGCTCGATATACCACTTATGGCATTGGTCCGATTGACTTGCATAAAAGTCCACTCGACCTTTCGCAATGTGCTGACCCTTAATTCCTTCCAGTGGGTAGTACTTGAGCCAATCCTATTCGCCTGGATTCTTTTTTAACCGCCATCTAAGCCAAATGAAGAGGGATACCCTTATTCATTCAATCAAATGGAAACCTGACCTTAGTAAATCATCGAACCATAGCAAGTTGGACTGTATGGAGTTCTCCAAGTTCCTTCTAGTCTTCAGGGTTCCTCTGATCCTCCCTGTTTGTCCATAGTTCCATATCCTGGGTAGCGTTACATAGGCAGTCCTTTCACAATTTACCTGGGGGAAGCGAATCCCAAGCATGCCTAGAATCCCTGTCCCTATTTGTGACACCTTCATTCGCCAACTGATCCGCTAACATATTAGCCTTCCTTCTCACATGAGAAAATATGATAGTTTTAAGGGTTCGCAGGTGAGAATAGATGAATTTAAAAACCTACAGGAGCTTCTAGTGCTTGGCCACTTTATCTAGAGAGGTGCCATCACTGATATTCTTAGCGCTCTAATAATTAATTCCGAATCCGCTTCAATAATCACATTATGTGAACCTGAATTCACCAAGATTTCCAAGCATTGCTCTAATGCCATGAGCTTAGCCGTGTTGTTTGTAGCCTTCCCCAAGTGTCCATGGAAGATCATTTGTATTTGTCCCTGATCATCTCTTATGGCACCCCCAAAGCCCGCTAATCCTAGGTTACCCTTAGCTGCTCCATCAATATTGATTTTTAAGAAACCAAAAGGAGGAGGCTTCTAGATGGTAGCACTCATGTTTAGAGGGTTCACTGTTTTCATTATTCCCAAAGGATTAATAGACTAGAGCCCCAATTGAAGTAAAATTCTCTCCTCTTGGGGCAGGGGAGGATCTTTAGGAAGGGTCCTCAGCAAGCTTCTAACTGTGTCTTTGAGCTGCCTTAGAATTTTCTCAATAATGTGTTGGGGCCTGTGATCTTTGTTTTTGAAGATTCGACTGTTGCATTCTTTCCATACATTCTAGATGACAAAACCTGGAACCATAATCCAAGCTTTATTGACTATCTCATTTCCTGAAAAGTTCTTCCTCCAGTTCTTTAGAGTGTTGGATATGCTGAGATTATCCCTATCAGTTTGTCTAAAGATAGTAGCCACCTAGTCCCACGCCTTTGAAGTGAAAGGACAAAGGTCGAGGAGGTGTTCAATCATCTCCTTATGTGTTCCACAAAGGTAACACCTAGAGGGACCAATGAGGCCTTTCTTGCGTAGATTCTCCCAAGTTAAGATCTTCCTTTGATGCACTAGCCAGATGAAAAGCTTTATTTTCATCCAATGCTAACTTTGCCAAAGTTTCTTCTAGAGTTGATCAAGATTTACAAAGTTAAATCCCGTGACTTCTCATTTGGCCTCTCTGAGGTTAAATTTGCCTTAAGTGTTCTTTCCCCATCTTAATTGATCCGTTGAGGAAGAGACAAGAATCCTTCTCTGCTCGAGCTCCTAGGTGAGGGCTTCTGCCTTGGTTTTTAGCTGGCTTTCATCACTGTATCCTAGATCCTTCCACTCCCTCCATTTTCCATTGTTCCTTCCCTGCTCCCAAAAATCTTTTACTAGAACCATACCTTTGCTGTCTGTGTCAATTTTTGAGATCTACATATTCATCCCTATACAGGTTGGGTTCCTGTTGCCAGTTGTCCTCCCAAAATCTAGCAAAATCCCCTACTCGAATTTCCCAAAAACAAATGGTGTTGAACAATGTTTTTATTATCCCAAGCAAGGTTCCAAATATGGGAGCCCCTAATTTTCCCTGACATTCTGATATGATCCTTTTCCTGCCAGTGCTTGGCATATTTTTGTTTCCAAAGCTTGGCCCAGGGGGCATTTGGTTCCTTAATCCGTCTCCACCAAAGCTTGGCTCTCGAGACTTTCCTGAGGGTCTCGGGATCATGAAGCCCCAAACCACCATGGCTCTTAGGCTTACAAAGCTTGTCCCAGGCTACTAAAGTCCACTTCTTTTTCTCTTCCCCTCTTCCCCACAAAAAATCCCTTTGAATGCTTCTTATTAGCTGCTTAATACCTTGAGGAGCAGGAAGAGATGAAAACATAAAAATGGGAATGGCCTGCAGGACTGCCTATGTGAGCACAAGGCATCCTGCCAAATTTATTGTTCTGCATGTCCATTTTTTGATCTTATCTGGAAGTTGATTTAAAATGGGTTCCCACACTTTCCTGCTTAGCGGTTTGTGAGTAAGAGGAATGCTAAGATATTTGGCAGGTAGATGTTCTCTTTGAAATCCAAGAATTCGGGTAATATTTCTTTGAATAACAATATTAGTAGTAAAGAAAAAAACTTTGGACTTGCTAAGGCTTACCTTAGTGCCTACTGCCATGGAAAGGTCATTTAAGATATTTTTAATTGCTTTGGCCTCCTTGACAATAGGTATGCCCTACGACATAGTATCATCTACAAATTGATGATGAGTGTTTGCCTCTCCATCTGTGGTAAGTTTGATACCCTGAATTCTTCCTTCAACATTTGCCATCTTAATTGCTCTGCCAAGCCCTTCCATCATGAGGACGAAGAGGAATGGTGAAAGTGGATCTCCTTGTCTGAGCCCTCTGGATGGAGTGAAGGTCCTAGAAGGAGCTCCATTAAGGAGTATGGAAAAACTGGTTGAGGTAACTAATGCCATGACCCATCTTCTCTAGTTCTAATCAAAACCATAGGCTTTTAGAATTGCTCTTATGTAAGCCTAGCTCAATTTTTCATAGGCTTTCGCGAGGTCCAACTGAATGATCATTTTGGCTTGTTTGTTTCTTTTGAGAGAGTGTACCACCTCATGAGCTTGGATGATATTGTTGAGGATTTGTCTTCCCTCCACATAGCCTGTTTGTTCCTTCGAAATAAGAGAGGGTAGAAGTGATTTGAGTCGATTGGCTATCACTTTGGAGATAATTTTATACACCTCATTACATAAGGCTATGGGCCACCATCCGGAGTCATGGCCTTTTCCTGCTTTGGGATCAGTGCTATGAAGGATGCATTCAGAGCCTTTAGTACATTTTTGGATCTTCTTGAGTCTTCCACCACCTTGAGGATATCATGTTTGACAATTTCCCAACAGCCTTTGAAGAAGTCTACATTGAATCCATCCAGTCCTGGTGCTTTTCCACTTTGCATTTCATTAATCACTTCACTGACCTCCTCTTCTGAAACTGGCTTGTTGAGATTTTGGTTGTCCTCTCTAGTGACCAACTGAGGGATATATTGAGTGAAATGTTCAATGAACCTAGATCTGTCCTCCAGAGGCTCCTTTACAATGTTGCGGAAGTGCTGAACAAGGACCGATTCCATATCACTTGTGAGAAACTAGCTCAATGCCTTGAGAATCCTTGATCTTTGTGATTCTGTTGTGTGCCCTGTGAGCTATGGTAGTTTTGTGGAATAATTTTGTGTTTCTTTCTCCCTCTTTAATCCATTGTATCCTTGATTTCTGCCTCCAGAAAATTTCTTCTTATAAGCATCGATTCTCCCATTCTTCCTATAGAGGGTTAGTTAATTTTTGCCTCTCTTCATTGAAGCCATCTGTGATGATGATCTGATTGATCTCCTATAGCTTTAGTTTAGTTTCTCTTTTGGCTTTGAAGATATCTCCAAATTCATTTCTTTGCCAAGTTTTAAGATGAGATTTTATATGTTTAAGTTTTTGCTGGAGCATATACATTTTTGAACCCTGAATATTCAACTCCTCTCTCCACCATGTCTCAATGTTATTAGTAAAATTAGGATGTGAGAGCCAGGCATTTTCAAACCTGAAAGGTTTGTTCCTCAGAGTGCCCATAAATGTGGCTTCCAGCTGTATGGGCCAATGATCTGATCCTCCAAAGGGCAGAATGGAGGCTGTCATGGTAGGTCCTGTGAGAAAGAGGTCCTCTAAAATCATGAATCTATCAAGTTTGGAAGCAACCTGATGGGCCCCTCCCCTTTTGTTGTTCCAAGTGAAGGTTCCATTTATTGTTTCAGTATCCACCAGCCTCATTTTCCTAATGAAGTTCTGGAAGGCCATTAAGTCTTTGCCTAACTGTCTAGTGCCTCCTTTTTTTTCCGAAAGAGATATTATCATATTGAAATCTCTTGCAACGATCCAGGGTAGCGTGGGATGTCTATATCTAAATTCCTCCATGGAAGTGAGAAGCTTGAGCTTATCTGCTAGCTTTTGAGGTCCATAGACATTTGTAATCATGTATGTCTCCTTGTCCCCTACAGGTTGAAAAATCAGGGAAAGGTAGTTCTTGGATGCTTCAACAGCCAAAATTCCCAATTTTTGGGGTCCCACGAAGTGAGAATCTCCCCGTCAAATGATCTACCTTGACCTCTAAATACTCATAATTGAATAACCACTTATTATGAATATCTCTTATCTTTTCCATCGAACATTTTGTCTCCTGAATAAAAACCATGTCTGGTTTTTCTTCTTTCATTTTGTTACTAAGATTTCTTAGTTTCCTTCTATTACCTATTCCTCTAATGTTCTAGGTTGTGAACTTCATTAAGAAAGATTGGTAAAGGGATAATTGGTAAGATCTTTCATCTTACTTGAGTTGATCAACAATTTTCCACATTCGCTCAGCAGTTCATTCTGCCTCTTTCTTCCTCTTTTCCTGCATGAGTTCTTTGGAGATTGGGCTTGAGGATTCTCCATCATCTTGAACCCACTTGGCTCTTGGTTTTCATGGTTCTTTTGACTCCTCCTCCCTTCATTTGTGACCTCCAGAGAAAGAGCTATTGTGCTCTATCATAATCCTCTTTTGGCAGGGAGTCCACTCCTAGCTCTTTACCTTGTTCCAGAAATTTCTCTAGATCCAGATTTTCCTTATCCATAATCTCCTGTAATTTATGGTCCTCTGTTCCTGCTTCACTTGGAGTCATCTCCTGGTCCCTACTGATCTCCATAAATCTTGGTAGATCATCCTTTTGCTGTTTTTCTACTGTGATACCCTCCATATCAGCTACCCTATCCTGCTCTTTTATTACATTCTCCATGTCCTAGACTGTCTCCTTGTTCCCCTCTTCTTCCTCCAGGATCTTGAAACTTTTTTGTCTTATGTGTCTGTCCTCGTTTGCCTTCTTGTGTGGATGCTTTCCTCCTTTTCCTTTACTCCCAACTTTGGTGAAACTCTCATGATCTCTCTCGACAGTGGTTTTTGATTATCTTCCCTGTTGATTGTAGGGCAGTCTCTATATAGATGCCATTGTTCATGGATTTTGTGGCATCTGAATGGTATGTGCTCATAGTCCACTGTCTACACCCATTCTTCATCATATACTTCTAAAATGATCGCTTCTGGCAGGGCTCCAGATAGATCTATTTCCACGCATATTCAGTCGAAGGAGGTATATCTTCCTTTTAGAGTTTCCTTTGAGATTTTTAGAAAATGCCTCAGCTTGTTGCTTATGGTTTTCAAAGATTATGGCAACCAATAATCCAGAGGAAGGGAATATAGTCTGATCCAAAACAATACTGAAGCGAATGTTTCACATTTTGAGACAAAGTTCATCATCCTTGGTTGCATGTAGAGTCCTGCCGTAACGTAGAAATAGGGTCCCCCTTCAAACACTCCGTCTTTGTCTTCTAGGATTGCGAACACAACTGTGAAAAAACCCTTAGATCCCAGATGTAAATGTATTTCCCCCTTTGGTTTCCAATGGATCCTTATCCAAAAATGTAAAGCCCTTTCCGTCAGCCATAACCCCATGAACTTGCATATAATTGCATGCTCTGTCATGTGATCTATATGAGCTTGTATTGCTGGGTCACTTAATACAACCCAAGGAATAATGCCTGATTTGGGCTTGTAGACTCCTGATGTCTTTTTGGAAGTTGGTTTTTCACTACTGCCTCCAATCTCCTTTCCTTTTCTCATTTCCTGTTGATCCCCTTCTTGATCATGATCTTCGCTTCTTCCAGATGTTCCCTGACTTCTGGTTTCTGAGATCTTGTCCAATGGTTTTTTGAAATGTTTCTTTCCCGCGTTCTGACTTCCTCCTGTGACTGCCTAGATGTAGGAGGGAGCAACACTCCCCCCTGCACTCCCCTCCATGGTACCCTGAATCCAAAACCCTGCCTTCAACTCCAACCCTAGCTTTTTCTGTGCGTATCACCGAAGACCATTTATCTTCTACCTCTACTTGTTTTGTTAGATTGCTAAGAATTTATGTTTTAAAATCATCAAACAAATTTCCGAGTTTAGCTTGACTTACCAATCTTGATGCTGATTTACCTACTCTTTCTTTTCCTCTTGATATGTGTTTTCATGTTTCACAAATTTCATTGGAGTGACTTTAGGTCTAATTCATTGAAGTGCTAGGTTAAATCAGGGGTTCGACACCTAGAGTGGTGGATTAGCTCCTGGGGGTCCTGAAGCACCTGAGGGATGTATGAATGGTGTGTTTCTGCTGATTCCATTTTCTTAAGGTTACTTAGGAGGTAAAATCATATCATAGTGGCCTGTTGTCTCATGTTTACCCCAATTGGCTAGTTGCATGGGTAGATGTGGGAGGAGGGTGTTACAGAGTGGTATCAAAGCATGGTTAAACTCTTGGACTAGATGGCTTGAAGGTGTTGGTCATGCATGCATGTCACCTATATGTGTGTATTCTATACTTGCATTTCATGTCCTTGTTGCATTTGCTTGATGATTGATTATGGCTGTAGTAATGTTGCCATGGAGAATTCGATGTTGATTTTGTGGAATGTATTTGTGATGAGTACGTGACTGGTTGCATATGGTTATATGTTGCTTGTATGTTGATTTTATGTCATCTCCTTACATCCTTGTATGTTAGGTTACATTCTTGAATATTTTGGATTACATGTATCAGTCTTGTAGGTTGATTACAAGAATTGATCGCTTATGTTCGACTACATGTGTCTATGCATATTTATGGTTGATTTGGAATTGCTTATGCACTTTGTTGGTTGCATGAAGAAATGTGTACAATGGAGTAATGGTTGTTTTCATGCTTGAGGTCGTGGTTTGTGTACTTGATATGGTCACACATTGATGACTAGACTCTATCTAGAATGATGTGTGTATGGTTTGGTACTCATTTATATATGTCTATATACAGTTGTTATGCATGTATGGTCTTGGTTATAGTTTGAATAGTAGGTCAAACATGCCTTGTGAAGTACTTGTATGAAATTTTGGTCATCATGGTGCTATTGGTATGTTATGATGCTAATGTGTTGAATGAGGTAAAGCAGGAGATGCAGATCAACAAAGTGAAGTTGCAGCATTGGAATTCGAGGCGAGAGCATG